>JAESHU010000281.1:108502-182131 GCA_017639245.1 Myiopsitta monachus | reverse complement strand
GGCACCACAGGTGTATTCAAATGCCTGTGAGAAGAGAAAGCAAGGAGCGAGTGCAATGTAGGTGGCGCTGTTGCAAAGCTTACTGTTTGCAGAAGAGGTCCAGCAGCACCTTTCAGTCCTGGCTCTTCATCTGTGGGAGCAGAGGACAATAATTCGTGCGCTACATACTCAGCCTCTGAATGGCAGGGAGCGGGCACCACAGCTGTATTCAAATGCCTGTGAGAAGAGAAAGCAAGGAGCGAGTGCTATGTAGGTGGCGCTGTTGCAAAGCTTACTGTTTGCAGAAGAGGTCCAGCAGCACTTTTCAGTCCTGGCTTTTCTTATGTGGAAGCAGAGGTCAATAATTCTTGCGCTACATACGCGGCTTCAGGACGGGTGAGTACGGGCACCACAGCTGTATTCAAATGGCTGTGGGAAGAGAAAGCAAGGAGTGACTGCAATGTAGGTGGCGCTGTTGCAAAGCTTACTGTTTGCAGAAGAGGTCCAGCAGCACCTTTCAGTCCTGGCTCTTCATCTGTACGAGCAGAGGACAATAATTCGTGCGCTACATACTCAGCCTCTGAATGGCAGGGAGCGGGCACCACAGCTGTATTCAAATGCCTGTGAGAAGAGAAAGCAAGGAGCGAGTGCAATGTAGGTGGCGCTGTTGCAAAGCTTACTGTTTGCAGAAGAGGTCCAGCAGCACCTTTCAGTCCTGGCTCTTAGTCTGTGGGAGCAGAGGAAAATCATTCCTGTGCTACAGAATCGGCTTCAGGGCGGCTGGGAGAGGGCACCACAGGTGTATTCAAATGCCTGTGAGAAGAGAAAGCAAGGAGCGAGTGCAATGTAGGTGGCGCTGTTGCAAAGCTTACTGTTTGCAGAAGAGGTCCAGCAGCACTTTTCAGTCCTGGCTTTTCTTATGTGGAAGCAGAGGTCAATAATTCTTGCGCTACATACTCAGCCTCTGAATGGCAGGGAGCGGGCACCACAGGTGTATTCAAATGCCTGTGAGGAGAGAAAGCAAGGAGCGAGAGCAATGTAGGTGGCACTGTTGCAAAGCTTACTGTTTGCAGAAGAGGTCCAGCAGCACCTTTCAGTCCTGGCTCTTCATCTGTGTGAGCAGAGGACAATAATTCGTGCACTACATACTCAGGATCTGAATGGCAGGGAGCGGGCACCACAGCTGTATTCAAATGCCTGTGAGAAGAGAAAGCAAGGAGCGAGTGCAATGTAGGTGGCGCTGTTGCAAAGCTTACTGTTTGCAGAAGAGGTCCAGCAGCACCTTTCAGTCCTGGCTCTTCATCTGTGGGAGCAGAGGACAATAATTCGTGCGCTACATGCTCAGTCTCTGAATTTCATGGAGCGGGCACCACAGGTGTATTCAAATGCCTGTGAGAAGAGAAAGCAAGGAGCGAGTGCAATGTAGGTGGCGCTGTTGCAAAGCTTACTGTTTGCAGAAGAGGTCCAGCAGCACCTTTCAGTCCTGGCTCTTCTTATGTGGAAGCAGAGGTCAATAATTCTTGCGCTACATACTCGGTCTTCAGGACGGCTGGGAGCGGGCACCACAGCTGTATTCAAATGGCTGTGGGAAGAGAAAGCAAGGAGCGAGTGCAATGTAGGTGGCGCTATTGCAAAGCTTACTGTTTGCAGAAGAGGTCCAGCAGCACCTTTCAGTCCTGGCTCTTAGTCTGTGGGAGCAGAGGAAAATCATTCCTGTGCTACAGAATCGGCTTCAGGGCGGCTGGGAGAGGGCACCACAGGTGTATTCAAATGCCTGTGAGAAGAGAAAGCAAGGAGCGAGTGCAATGTAGGTGGCGCTGTTGCAAAGCTTACTGTTTGCAGAAGAGGTCCAGCAGCACTTTTCAGTGCCTGGCTTTTCTTATGTGGAAGCAGAGGTCAATAATTCTTGCGCTACATACTCAGCCTCTGAATGGCAGGGAGCGGGCACCACAGGTGTATTCAAATGCCTGTGAGGAGAGAAAGCAAGGAGCGAGTGCAATGTAGGTGGCGCTGTTGCAAAGCTTACTGTTTGCAGAAGAGGTCCAGCAGCACCTTTCAGTCCTGGCTCTTCATCTGTGGGAGCAGAGGACAATAATTCGTGCACTACATACTCAGGATCTGAATGGCAGGGAGCGGGCACCACAGGTGTATTCAAATGCCTGTGAGAAGAGAAAGCAAGGAGCGAGTGCAATGTAGGTGGCGCTGTTGCAAAGCTTACTGTTTGCAGAAGAGGTCCAGCAGCACCTTTCAGTCCTGGCTCTTCATCTGTGGGAGCAGAGGACAATAATTCGTGCGCTACATACTCAGTCTCTGAATTTCAGGGAGCGGGCACCACAGGTGTATTCAAATGCCTGTGAGAAGAGAAAGCAAGGAGCGAGTGCAATGTAGGTGGCGCTGTTGCAAAGCTTACTGTTTGCAGAAGAGGTCCAGCAGCACCTTTCAGTCCTGGCTCTTCTTATGTGGAAGCAGAGGTCAATAATTCTTGCGCTACATACTCGGCTTCAGGACGGCTGGGAGCGGGCACCACAGCTGTATTCAAATGGCTGTGGGAAGAGAAAGCAAGGAGCGAGTGCAATGTAGGTGGCGCTATTGCAAAGCTTACTGTTTGCAGAAGAGGTCCAGCAGCACCTTTCAGTCCTGGCTCTTAGTCTGTGGGAGCAGAGGAAAATCATTCCTGTGCTACAGAATCGGCTTCAGGGCGGCTGGGAGAGGGCACCACAGGTGTATTCAAATGCCTGTGAGAAGAGAAAGCAAGGAGCGAGTGCAATGTAGGTGGCGCTGTTGCAAAGCTTACTGTTTGCAGAAGAGGTCCAGCAGCACTTTTCAGTCCTGGCTTTTCTTATGTGGAAGCAGAGGTCAATAATTCTTGCGCTACATACTCAGCCTCTGAATGGCAGGGAGCGGGCACCACAGGTGTATTCAAATGCCTGTGAGGAGAGAAAGCAAGGAGCGAGAGCAATGTAGGTGGCACTGTTGCAAAGCTTACTGTTTGCAGAAGAGGTCCAGCAGCACCTTTCAGTCCTGGCTCTTCATCTGTGGGAGCAGAGGACAATAATTCGTGCACTACATACTCAGGATCTGAATGGCAGGGAGCGGGCACCACAGCTGTATTCAAATGCCTGTGAGAAGAGAAAGCAAGGAGCGAGTGCAATGTAGGTGGCGCTGTTGCAAAGCTTACTGTTTGCAGAAGAGGTCCAGCAGCACCTTTCAGTCCTGGCTCTTCATCTGTGGGAGCAGAGGACAATAATTCGTGCGCTACATGCTCAGTCTCTGAATTTCAGGGAGCGGGCACCACAGGTGTATTCAAATGCCTGTGAGAAGAGAAAGCAAGGAGCGAGTGCAATGTAGGTGGCGCTGTTGCAAAGCTTACTGTTTGCAGAAGAGGTCCAGCAGCACTTTTCAGTCCTGGCTCTTCTTATGTGGAAGCAGAGGTCAATAATTCTTGCGCTACATACTCGGCTTCAGGACGGCTGGGAGCGGGCACCACAGCTGTATTCAAATGGCTGTGGGAAGAGAAAGCAAGGAGCGAGTGCAATGTAGGTGGCGCTATTGCAAAGCTTACTGTTTGCAGAAGAGGTCCAGCAGCACCTTTCAGTCCTGGCTCTTAGTCTGTGGGAGCAGAGGAAAATCATTCCTGTGCTACAGAATCGGCTTCAGGGCGGCTGGGAGAGGGCACCACAGGTGTATTCAAATGCCTGTGAGAAGAGAAAGCAAGGAGCGAGTGCAATGTAGGTGGCGCTGTTGCAAAGCTTACTGTTTGCAGAAGAGGTCCAGCAGCACTTTTCAGTCCTGGCTTTTCTTATGTGGAAGCAGAGGTCAATAATTCTTGCGCTACATACTCAGCCTCTGAATGGCAGGGAGCGGGCACCACAGGTGTATTCAAATGCCTGTGAGGAGAGAAAGCAAGGAGCGAGAGCAATGTAGGTGGCGCTGTTGCAAAGCTTACTGTTTGCAGAAGAGGTCCAGCAGCACCTTTCAGTCCTGGCTCTTCATCTGTGGGAGCAGAGGACAATAATTCGTGCACTACATACTCAGGATCTGAATGGCAGGGAGCGGGCACCACAGGTGTATTCAAATGCCTGTGAGAAGAGAAAGCAAGGAGCGAGTGCAATGTAGGTGGCGCTGTTGCAAAGCTTACTGTTTGCAGAAGAGGTCCAGCAGCACCTTTCAGTCCTGGCTCTTCATCTGTGGGAGCAGAGGACAATAATTCGTGCGCTACATGCTCAGTCTCTGAATTTCATGGAGCGGGCACCACAGGTGTATTCAAATGCCTGTGAGAAGAGAAAGCAAGGAGCGAGTGCAATGTAGGTGGCGCTGTTGCAAAGCTTACTGTTTGCAGAAGAGGTCCAGCAGCACTTTTCAGTCCTGGCTCTTCTTATGTGGAAGCAGAGGTCAATAATTCTTGCGCTACATACTGGGCTTCAGGACGGCTGGGAGCGGGCACCACAGCTGTATTCAAATGGCTGTGGGAAGAGAAAGCAAGGAGCGAGTGCAATGTAGGTGGCGCTATTGCAAAGCTTACTGTTTGCAGAAGAGGTCCAGCAGCACCTTTCAGTCCTGGCTCTTAGTCTGTGGGAGCAGAGGAAAATCATTCCTGTGCTACAGAATCGGCTTCAGGGCGGCTGGGAGAGGGCACCACAGGTGTATTCAAATGCCTGTGAGAAGAGAAAGCAAGGAGCGAGTGCAATGTAGGTGGCGCTGTTGCAAAGCTTACTGTTTGCAGAAGAGGTCCAGCAGCACTTTTCAGTGCTGGCTTTTCTTATGTGGAAGCAGAGGTCAATAATTCTTGCGCTACATACTCAGCCTCTGAATGGCAGGGAGCGGGCACCACAGGTGTATTCAAATGCCTGTGAGGAGAGAAAGCAAGGAGCGAGAGCAATGTAGGTGGCGCTCTTGCAAAGCTTACTGTTTGTAGAAGAGGTCCAGCAGCGCCTTTCAGTCCTGGTTCTTCT
This sequence comes from Myiopsitta monachus, assembly GCA_017639245.1. Classification (NCBI taxonomy): domain Eukaryota; kingdom Metazoa; phylum Chordata; class Aves; order Psittaciformes; family Psittacidae; genus Myiopsitta; species Myiopsitta monachus. The sequence continues at coordinate 177,200 of JAESHU010000281.1, read as the reverse complement.
TATGTGGAAGCAGAGGTCAATAATTCTTGCGCTACAGAATCGGCTTCAGGACGGGTGAGTATGGGCACCACAGGTGTATTCAAATGGCTGTGGGAAGAGAAAGGAAGGAGTGACTGCAATGTAGGTGGCGCTGTTGCAAAGCTTACTGTTTGCAGAAGAGGTCCAGCAGCACCTTTCAGTCCTGGCTCTTCGTCTGTGGGAGCAGAGGTCAGTAATTCTTGCGCTACATACTCAGCCTCTGAATGGCAGGGAGCGGGCACCACAGCTGTTTTCAAATGCCTGTGAGAAGAGAAAGCAAGGAGCGAGTGCAATGTAGGTGGCACTGTTGCAAAGCTTACTGTTTGCAGAAGAGGTCCAGCAGCAGCTTTCAGTCCTGGCTCTTCATCTGTGGGAGCAGAGGTCAATAATTCTTGCGCTACATACTCGGCTTCAGGACGGCTGGGAGCGGGCACCACAGCTGTATTCAAATGGCTGTGGGAAGAGAAAGCAAGGAGCGAGTGCAATGTAGGTGGCGCTATTGCAACGCTTACTGTTTGCAGAAGAGGTCCAGCAGCACCTTTCAGTCCTGGCTCTTAGTCTGTGGGAGCAGAGGAAAATCATTCCTGTGCTACAGAATCGGCTTCAGGGCGGCTGGGAGCGGGCACCACAGGTGTATTCAAATGCCTGTGAGAAGAGAAAGCAAGGAGCGAGTGCAATGTAGGTGGCGCTGTTGCAAAGCTTACTGTTTGCAGAAGAGGTCCAGCAGCACCTTTCAGTCCTGGCTCTTCATCTGTGGGAGCAGAGGACAATAATTCGTGCGCTACATGCTCAGTCTCTGAATTTCATGGAGCGGGCACCACAGGTGTATTCAAATGCCTGTGAGAAGAGAAAGCAAGGAGCGAGTGCAATGTAGGTGGCGCTGTTGCAAAGCTTACTGTTTGCAGAAGAGGTCCAGCAGCACTTTTCAGTCCTGGCTCTTCTTATGTGGAAGCAGAGGTCAATAATTCTTGCGCTACATACTCGGCTTCAGGACGGCATTGAGAGGGCACCACAGCTGTATTCAAATGGCTGTGGGAAGAGAAAGGAAGGAGTGACTGCAATGTAGGTGGCGCTGTTGCAAAGCTTACTGTTTGCAGAAGAGGTCCAGCAGCACCTTTCAGTCCTGGCTCTTCGTCTGTGGGAGCAGAGGTCAGTAATTCTTGCGCTACATACTCAGCCTCTGAATGGCAGGGAGCGGGCACCACAGCTGTATTCAAATGCCTGTGAGAAGAGAAAGCAAGGAGCGAGTGCAATGTAGGTGGCACTGTTGCAAAGCTTACTGTTTGCAGAAGAGGTCCAGCAGCACCTTTCAGTCCTGGCTCTTCATCTGTGGGAGCAGAGGTCAATAATTCTTGCGCTACATACTCGGCTTCAGGACGGCTGGGAGCGGGCACCACAGCTGTATTCAAATGGCTGTGGGAAGAGAAAGCAAGGAGCGAGTGCAATGTAGGTGGCGCTATTGCAACGCTTACTGTTTGCAGAAGAGGTCCAGCAGCACCTTTCAGTCCTGGCTCTTAGTCTGTGGGAGCAGAGGAAAATCATTCCTGTGCTACAGAATCGGCTTCAGGGCGGCTGGGAGCGGGCACCACAGGTGTATTCAAATGCCTGTGAGAAGAGAAAGCAAGGAGCGAGTGCAATGTAGGTGGCGCTGTTGCAAAGCTTACTGTTTGCAGAAGAGGTCCAGCAGCACCTTTCAGTCCTGGCTCTTCATCTGTGGGAGCAGAGGACAATAATTAGTGCGCTACATACTCAGTCTCTGAATTTCAGGGAGCAGGCACCACAGCTGTATTCAAATGCCTGTGAGAAGAGAAAGCAAGGAGCGAGTGCAATGTAGGTGGCGCTGTTGCAAAGCTTACTGTTTGCAGAAGAGGTCCAGCAGCACCTTTCAGTCCTGGCTCTTCGTCTGTGGGAGCAGATGCCAATAATTCTTGCGCTACATACGTGGCTTCAGGATGTCTGGGAGCGGGCACCACAGGTGTATTCAAATGGCTCTGAGAAGAGAAAGCAAGGAGCGAGTGCAATGTAGGTGGCGCTGTTGCAAAGCTTACTGTTTGCAGAAGAGGTCCAGCAGCACTTTTCAGTCCTGGCTCTTCTTATGTGGAAGCAGAGGTAAATAATTCTTGCCCTACATACACGGCTTCAGGACGGCTGGGAGCGGGCACCACAGCTGTATTCAAATGGCTGTGGGAAGAGAAAGCAAGGAGCGAGTGCAATGTAGGTGGCGCTATTGCAAAGCTTACTGTTTGCAGAAGAGGTCCAGCAGCACCTTTCAGTCCTGGCTCTTAGTCTGTGGGAGCAGAGGAAAATCATTCCTGTGCTACAGAATCGGCTTCAGGGCGGCTGGGAGAGGGCACCACAGGTGTATTCAAATGCCTGTGAGAAGAGAAAGCAAGGAGCGAGTGCAATGTAGGTGGCGCTGTTGCAAAGCTTACTGTTTGCAGAAGAGGTCCAGCAGCACTTTTCAGTCCTGGCTTTTCTTATGTGGAAGCAGAGGTCAATAATTCTTGCGCTACATACTCAGCCTCTGAATGGCAGGGAGCGGGCACCACAGGTGTATTCAAATGCCTGTGAGGAGAGAAAGCAAGGAGCGAGTGCAATGTAGGTGGCGCTGTTGCAAAGCTTACTGTTTGTAGAAGAGGTCCAGCAGCGCCTTTCAGTCCTGGTTCTTCTTATGTGGAAGCAGAGGTCAATAATTCTTGCGCTACAGAATCGGCTTCAGGACGGGTGAGTACGGGCACCACAGGTGTATTCAAATGGCTGTGGGAAGAGAAAGCAAGGACTGACTGCAATGTAGGTGGCGCTGTTGCAAAGCTTACTGTTTGCAGAAGAGGTCCAGCAGCACCTTTCAGTCCTGGCTCTTAGTCTGTGGGAGCAGAGGAAAATCATTCCTGTGCTACAGAATCGGCTTCAGGGCGGCTGGGAGCGGGCACCACAGCTGTATTCAAATGCCTGTGAGAAGAGAAAGCAAGGAGCGAGTGCAATGTAGGTGGCGGTGTTGCAAAGCTTACTGTTTGCAGAAGGGGTCCAGCAGCACCTTTCAGTCCTGGCTCTTCTTATGTAGAAGCAGAGGTCAATAATTCTTGCGCTACATACTCGGCTTCAGGACGGGTGAGTACGAGCACCACAGGTGTATTCAAATGGCTGTGAGAAGAGAAAGCAAGGAGCGAGTGCAATGTAGGTGGCGCTGTTGCAAAGCTTACTGTTTGCAGAAGAGGTCCAGCAGCACCTTTCAGTCCTGGCTCTTCATCCGTGGGAGCAGAGGACAATAATTAGTGCGCTACATACTCAGTCTCTGAATTTCAGGGAGCAGGCACCACAGCTGTATTCAAATGCCTGTGAGAAGAGAAAGCAAGGAGCGAGTGCAATGTAGGTGGCGCTGTTGCAAAGCTTACTGTTTGCAGAAGAGGTCCAGCAGCACCTTTCAGTCCTGGCTCTTCATCTGTGGGAGCAGAGGACAATAATTCGTGCGCTACATGCTCAGTCTCTGAATTTCAGGGAGCGGGCACCACAGGTGTATTCAAATGCCTGTGAGAAGAGAAAGCAAGGAGCGAGTGCAATGTAGGTGGCTCTCTTGCAAAGCTTACTGTTTGCAGAAAAGGTCCAGCAGCACTTTTCAGTCCTGGCTCTTCTTATGTGGAAGCAGAGGTCAATAATTCTTGCGCTACATACTCGGCTTCAGGACGGCTGGGAGCGGGCACCACAGCTGCATTCAAATGGCTGTGGGAAGAGAAAGCAAGGAGCGAGTGCAATGTAGGTGGCGCTATTGCAAAGCTTACTGTTTGCAGAAGAGGTCCAGCAGCACCTTTCAGTCCTGGCTCTTAGTCTGTGGGAGCAGAGGAAAATCATTCCTGTGCTACAGAATCGGCTTCAGGGCGGCTGGGAGAGGGCACCACAGGTGTATTCAAATGCCTGTGAGAAGAGAAAGCAAGGAGCGAGTGCAATGTAGGTGGCGCTGTTGCAAAGCTTACTGTTTGCAGAAGAGGTCCAGCAGCACTTTTCAGTGCTGGCTTTTCTTATGTGGAAGCAGAGGTCAATAATTCTTGCGCTACATACTCAGCCTCTGAATGGCTGGGAGCGGGCACCACAGGTGTATTCAAATGCCTGTGAGGAGAGAAAGCAAGGAGCGAGTGCAATGTAGGTGGCGCTGTTGCAAAGCTTACTGTTTGTAGAAGAGGTCCAGCAGCGCCTTTCAGTCCTGGTTCTTCTTATGTGGAAGCAGAGGTCAATAATTCTTGCGCTACAGAATCGGCTTCAGGACGGGTGAGTATGGGCACCACAGGTGTATTCAAATGGCTGTGGGAAGAGAAAGCAAGGAGTGACTGCAATGTAGGTGGCGCTGTTGCAAAGCTTACTGTTTGCAGAAGAGGTCCAGCAGCACCTTTCAGTCCTGGCTCTTCGTCTGTGGGAGCAGAGGTCAGTAATTCTTGCGCTACATACTCAGCCTCTGAATGGCAGGGAGCGGGCACCACAGCTGTATTCAAATGCCTGTGAGAAGAGAAAGCAAGGAGCGAGTGCAATGTAGGTGGCACTGTTGCAAAGCTTACTGTTTGCAGAAGAGGTCCAGCAGCACCTTTCAGTCCTGGCTCTTCATCTGTGGGAGCAGAGGTCAATAATTCTTGCGCTACATACTCGGCTTCAGGACGGCTGGGAGCGGGCACCACAGCTGTATTCAAATGGCTGTGGGAAGAGAAAGCAAGGAGCGAGTGCAATGTAGGTGGCGCTATTGCAACGCTTACTGTTTGCAGAAGAGGTCCAGCAGCACCTTTCAGTCCTGGCTCTTAGTCTGTGGGAGCAGAGGAAAATCATTCCTGTGCTACAGAATCGGCTTCAGGGCGGCTGGGAGCGGGCACCACAGGTGTATTCAAATGCCTGTGAGAAGAGAAAGCAAGGAGCGAGTGCAATGTAGGTGGCGCTGTTGCAAAGCTTACTGTTTGCAGAAGAGGTCCAGCAGCACCTTTCAGTCCTGGCTCTTCCTCTGTGATAGCAGAGGACAATAATTAGTGCGCTACATACTCAGTCTCTGAATTTCAGGGAGCAGGCACCACAGCTGTATTCAAATGCCTGTGAGAAGAGAAAGCAAGGAGCGAGTGCAATGTAGGTGGCGCTGTTGCAAAGCTTACTGTTTGCAGAAGAGGTCCAGCAGCACCTTTCAGTCCTGGCTCTTCGTCTGTGGGAGCAGATGCCAATAATTCTTGCGCTACATACTTGGCTTCAGGATGTCTGGGAGCGGGCACCACAGGTGTATTCAAATGGCTCTGAGAAGAGAAAGCAAGGAGCGAGTGCAATGTAGGTGGCGCTGTTGCAAAGCTTACTGTTTGCAGAAGAGGTCCAGCAGCACCTTTCAGTCCTGGCTCTTCGTCTGTGGGAGCAGATGCCAATAATTCTTGCGCTACATACTTGGCTTCAGGATGTCTGGGAGCGGGCACCACAGGTGTATTCAAATGGCTCTGAGAAGAGAAAGCAAGGAGCGAGTGCAATGTAGGTGGCGCTGTTGCAAAGCTTACTGTTTGCAGAAGAGGTCCAGCAGCACTTTTCAGTCCTGGCTCTTCTTATGTGGAAGCAGAGGTAAATAATTCTTGCCCTACATACACGGCTTCAGGACGGCTGGGAGCGGGCACCACAGCTGTATTCAAATGGCTGTGGGAAGAGAAAGCAAGGAGCGAGTGCAATGTAGGTGGCGCTGTTGCAAAGCTTACTGTTTGCAGAAGAGGTCCAGCAGCACCTTTCAGTCCTGGCTCTTAGTCTGTGGGAGCAGAGGAAAATCATTCCTGTGCTACAGAATCGGCTTCAGGGCGGCTGGGAGAGGGCACCACAGGTGTATTCAAATGCCTGTGAGAAGAGAAAGCAAGGAGCGAGTGCAATGTAGGTGGCGCTGTTGCAAAGCTTACTGTTTGCAGAAGAGGTCCAGCAGCACTTTTCAGTGCTGGCTTTTCTTATGTGGAAGCAGAGGTCAATAATTCTTGCGCTACATACTCAGCCTCTGAATGGCAGGGAGCGGGCACCACAGGTGTATTCAAATGCCTGTGAGGAGAGAAAGCAAGGAGCGAGTGCAATGTAGGTGGCGCTGTTGCAAAGCTTACTGTTTGCAGAAGAGGTCCAGCAGCACCTTTCAGTCGTGGCTCTTCATCTGTGGGAGCAGAGGACAATAATTCGTGCGCTACATACTCAGCCTCTGAATGGCAGGGAGCGGGCACCACAGCTGTATTCAAATGCCTGTGAGAAGAGAAAGCAAGGAGCGAGTGCTATGTAGGTGGCGCTGTTGCAAAGCTTACTGTTTGTAGAAGAGGTCCAGCAGCGCCTTTCAGTCCTGGTTCTTCTTATGTGGAAGCAGAGGTCAATAATTCTTGCGCTACAGAATCGGCTTCAGGACGGGTGAGTACGGGCACCACAGGTGTATTCAAATGGCTGTGGGAAGAGAAAGCAAGGACTGACTGCAATGTAGGTGGCGCTGTTGCAAAGCTTACTGTTTGCAGAAGAGGTCCAGCAGCACCTTTCAGTCCTGGCTCTTAGTCTGTGGGAGCAGAGGAAAATCATTCCTGTGCTACAGAATCGGCTTCAGGGCGGCTGGGAGCGGGCACCACAGCTGTATTCAAATGGCTGTGGGAAGAGAAAGCAAGGAGTGACTGCAATGTAGGTGGCACTGTTGCAAAGCTTACTGTTTGCAGAAGAGGTCCAGCAGCACCTTTCAGTCCTGGCTCTTCATCTGTGGGAGCAGAGGTCAATAATTCTTGCGCTACATACTCGGCTTCAGGACGGCTGGGAGCGGGCACCACAGCTGTATTCAAATGGCTGTGGGAAGAGAAAGCAAGGAGCGAGTGCAATGTAGGTGGCGCTATTGCAACGCTTACTGTTTGCAGAAGAGGTCCAGCAGCACCTTTCAGTCCTGGCTCTTAGTCTGTGGGAGCAGAGGAAAATCATTCCTGTGCTACAGAATCGGCTTCAGGGCGGCTGGGAGCGGGCACCACAGGTGTATTCAAATGCCTGTGATAAGAGAAAGCAAGGAGCGAGTGCAATGTAGGTGGCGCTGTTGCAAAGCTTACTGTTTGCAGAAGAGGTCCAGCAGCACCTTTCAGTCCTGGCTCTTCATCTGTGGGAGCAGAGGACAATAATTAGTGCGCTACATACTCAGTCTCTGAATTTCAGGGAGCAGGCACCACAGCTGTATTCAAATGCCTGTGAGAAGAGAAAGCAAGGAGCGAGTGCAATGTAGGTGGCGCTGTTGCAAAGCTTACTGTTTGCAGAAGAGGTCCAGCAGCACCTTTCAGTCCTGGCTCTTCGTCTGTGGGAGCAGATGCCAATAATTCTTGCGCTACATACTTGGCTTCAGGATGTCTGGGAGCGGGCACCACAGGTGTATTCAAATGGCTCTGAGAAGAGAAAGCAAGGAGCGAGTGCAATGTAGGTGGCGCTGTTGCAAAGCTTACTGTTTGCAGAAGAGGTCCAGCAGCACTTTTCAGTCCTGGCTCTTCTTATGTGGATGCAGAGGTAAATAATTCTTGCCCTACATACACGGCTTCAGGACGGCTGGGAGCGGGCACCACAGCTGTATTCAAATGGCTGTGGGAAGAGAAAGCAAGGAGCGAGTGCAATGTAGGTGGCGCTATTGCAAAGCTTACTGTTTGCAGAAGAGGTCCAGCAGCAGCTTTCAGTCCTGGCTCTTAGTCTGTGGGAGCAGAGGAAAATCATTCCTGTGCTACAGAATCGGCTTCAGGGCGGCTGGGAGAGGGCACCACAGGTGTATTCAAATGCCTGTGAGAAGAGAAAGCAAGGAGCGAGTGCAATGTAGGTGGCACTGTTGCAAAGCTTACTGTTTGCAGAAGAGGTCCAGCAGCGCCTTTCAGTCCTGGTTCTTCTTATGTGGAAGCAGAGGTCAATAATTCTTGCGCTACAGAATCGGCTTCAGGACGGGTGAGTACGGGCACCACAGGTGTATTCAAATGCCTGTGAGAAGAGAAAGCAAGGAGCGAGTGCAATGTAGGTGGCGCTGTTGCAAAGCTTACTGTTTGCAGAAGAGGTCCAGCAGCACCTTTCAGTCCTGGCTCTTCATCTGTGGGAGCAGAGGACAATAATTCGTGCGCTACATACTCAGGATCTGAATGGCAGGGAGCGGGCACCACAGCTGTATTCAAATGCCTGTGAGAAGAGAAAGCAAGGAGCGAGTGCAATGTAGGTGGCGCTGTTGCAAAGCTTACTGTTTGCAGAAGAGGTCCAGCAGCACTTTTCAGTCCTGGCTCTTCTTATGTGGAAGCAGAGGTCAATAATTCTTGCGCTACATACTCGGCTTCAGGACGGCATTGAGAGGGCACCACAGCTGTATTCAAATGGCTGTGAGAAGAGAAAGCAAGGAGCGAGTGCAATGTAGGTGGCGCTGTTGCAAAGCTTACTGTTTGCAGAAGAGGTCCAGCAGCACTTTTCAGTCCTGGTTCTTCTTATGTGGAAGCAGAGGTCAATAATTCTTGCGCTACATACTCGGCTTCAGGACGGCTGGGAGCGGGCACCACAGCTGTATTCAAATGGCTGTGGGAAGAGAAAGCAAGGAGCGAGTGCAATGTAGGTGGCGCTATTGCAAAGCTTACTGTTTGCAGAAGAGGTCCAGCAGCACCTTTCAGTCCTGGCTCTTAGTCTGTGGGAGCAGAGGAAAATCATTCCTGTGCTACAGAATCGGCTTCAGGGTGGCTGGGAGAGGGCACCACAGGTGTATTCAAATGCCTGTGAGAAGAGAAAGCAAGGAGCGAGTGCAATGTAGGTGGCACTGTTGCAAAGCTTACTGTTTGCAGAAGAGGTCCAGCAGCACTTTTCAGTCCTGGCTTTTCTTATGTGGAAGCAGAGGTCAATAATTCTTGCGCTACATACTCAGCCTCTGAATGGCAGGGAGCGGGCACCACAGCTGTATTCAAATGCCTGTGAGGAGAGAAAGCAAGGAGCGAGTGCAATGTAGGTGGCGCTGTTGCAAAGCTTACTGTTTGTAGAAGAGGTCCAGCAGCGCCTTTCAGTCCTGGTTCTTCTTATGTGGAAGCAGAGGTCAATAATTCTTGCGTTACATACTCGGCTTCAGGACAGCTGAGAGCGGGCACCACAGGTGTATTCAAATGGCTGTGGGAAGAGAAAGCAAGGAGCGAGTGCAATGTAGGTGGCGCTGTTGCAAAGCTTACTGTTTGTAGAAGAGGTCCAGCAGCACCTTTCAGTCCTGGTTCTTCTTATGAGGAAGCAGAGGTCAATAATTCTTGCGCTACAGAATCGGCTTCAGAACGGCTGAGAGCGGGCACCACAGCTGTATTCAAATGGCTGTGAGAAGAGAAAGCAAGGAGCGAGTGCAATGTAGGTGGCACTCTTGCAAAGCTTACTGTTTGCAGAAGAGGTCCAGCAGCACTTTTCAGTCCTGGCTTTTCTTATGTGGAAGCAGAGGTCAATAATTCTTGCGGTACATACTCGGCTTCAGGACGGGTGAGTACGAGCACCACAGGTGTATTCAAATGGCTGCGGGAAGAGAAAGCAAGGAGTGACTGCAATGTAGGTGGCGCTGTTGCAAAGCTTACTGTTTGCAGAAGAGGTCCAGCAATACCTTTCAGTCCTGGCTCTTCTTATGTGGAAGCAGAGGTCAATAATTCTTGCGCAACATACTCAGCCTCTGAATGGCAGGGAGCGGGCACCACAGCTGTATTCAAATGCCTGTGAGAAGAGAAAGCAAGGAGCGAGTGCAATGTAGGTGGCGCTGTTGCAAAGCTTACTGTTTGCAGAAGAGGTCCAGCAGCACCTTTCAGTCCTGGCTCTTAGTCTGTGGGAGCAGATGCCAATAATTCTTGCGCTACATACTCGGCTTCTGGACGGGTGAGTACGGGCACCACAGGTGGATTCAAATGGCTGTGGGAAGAGAAAGCAAGGAGCGAGTGCAATGTAGGTGGCGCTGTTGCAAAGCTTACTGTTTGCAGAAGAGGTCCAGCAGCACCTTTCAGTCCTGGCTCTTTCTCTGTGGGAGCAGAGGAAAATCATTCCTGTGCTACAGAATCGGCTTCAGGGTGGCTCGGAGCAGGCACCACAGCTGTATTCAAATGCCTGTTAGAAGAGAAAGCAAGGAGCGAGTGCAATGTAGGTGGCACTGTTGCAAAGCTTACTGTTTGCAGAAGAGGTCCAGCAGCACTTTTCAGTCCTGGCTTTTCTTATGTGGAAGCAGAGGTCAATAATTCTTGTGCTACATACTCGGCTTCAGGACGGGTGAGTACGGGCACCACAGGTGTATTCAAATGCCTGTGAGAAGAGAAAGCAAGGAGCGAGTGCAATGTAGGTGGCGCTGTTGCAAAGCTTACTGTTTGCAGAAGAGGTCCAGCAGCACCTTTCAGTCCTGGCTCTTCATCTGTGGGAGCAGAGGACAATTATTCGTGCGCTACATACTCAGAATCTGAATGGCAGGGAGCGGGCACCACAGCTGTATTCAAATGCCTGTGAGAAGAGAAAGCAAGGAGCGAGTGCTATGTAGGTGGCGCTGTTGCAAAGCTTACTGTTTGCAGAAGAGGTCCAGCAGCACTTTTCAGTCCTGGCTTTTCTTATGTGGAAGCAGATGCCAATAATTTTGCGCTACATACTCGGCTTCAGGATGTCTGGGAGCGGGCACCACAGCTGTATTCAAATGGCTGTGGGAAGAGAAAGCAAGGAGTGACTGCAATGTAGGTGGCGCTGTTGCAAAGCTTACTGTTTGCAGAAGAGGTCCAGCAGCACTTTTCAGTCCTGGCTTTCTTATGTGGAAGCAGAGGTCAATAATTCTTGCGCTACATACTCGGCTTCAGGACGGCATGGAGAGGGCACCACAGCTGTATTCAAATGGCTGTGAGAAGAGAAAGCAAGGAGCGAGTGCAATGTAGGTGGCGCTGTTGCAAAGCTTACTGTTTGCAGAAGAGGTCCAGCAGTACTTTTCAGTGCTGGCTTTTTTTATGTGGAAGCAGAGGTCAATAATTCTTGCGCTACATACTCGGCTTCAGGACGGCTGAGAGCGGGCACCACAGGTGTATTCAAAAGGCTGTGGGAAAAGAAAGCAAGGAGTGACTGCAATGTAGGTGGTGCTGCTGCACAGCTTACTGTTTGCAGAAGAGGTCCAGCAGCACCTTTCAGTCCTGGCTCTTCATCTCTGGGAGCAGAGGACAATAATTCGTGCGCTACATACTCAGGATCTGAATGGCAGGGAGCGGGCACCACAGCTGTATTCAAATGGCTGTGAGAAGAGAAAGCAAGGAGCGAGTGCAATGTAGGTGGCGCTGTTGCAAAGCTTACTGTTTGCAGAAGAGGTATAGCAACCCCTTTCAGTCCTGGCTCTTCTTATGTAGAAGCAGAGGTCAATAATTCTTGCGCTACATACTCGGCTTCAGGACGGCTGGGAGCGGGCACCACAGCTGTATTCAAATGGCTGTGGGAAGAGAAAGCAAGGAGCAAGTGCAATGTAGGTGGCGCTATTGCAAAGCTTACTGTTTGCAGAAGAGGTCCAGCAGCACCTTTCAGTCCTGGCTCTTAGTCTGTGGGAGCAGAGGCCAATCATTCCTGTGCTACAGAATCGGCTTCAGGACGGCTGGGAGTGGGCACCACAAGAGTATTCAAATGCCTGTGAGAAGAGAAAGCAAGGAGCGAGTGCAATGTAGGTGGCGCTGTTGCAAAGCTTACTGTTTGCAGAAGAGGTATAGAAACCCCTTTCAGTCCTGGCTCTTCTTATGTAGAAGCAGAGGTCAATAATCCTTGCGCTACATACTCGGCTTCAGGACGGCTGAGAGAGGGCACCACAGGTGTATTCAAATGGCTGTGGGAAGAGAAAGCAAGGAGCGAGTGCAATGTAGGTGGCGCTGTTGCAAAGCTTACTGTTTGCAGAAGAGGTCCAGCAGCACTTTTCAGTCCTGGCTTTTCTTATGTGGAAGCAGAGGTCAATAATTCTTGCGCTACATACTCGGCTTCAGGACGGGTGAGTACGGGCTCCACAGGTGTATTCAAATGGCTGTGGGAAGAGAAAGCAAGGAGTGACTGCAATGTAGGTGGCGCTGTTGCAAAGCTTACTGTTTGCAGAAGAGGTCCAGCAGCACCTTTCAGTCCTGGCTCTTCATCTGTGGGAGCAGAGGACAATAATTCGTGCGCTACATACTCAGCCTCTGAATGGCAGGGAGCGGGCACCACAGCTGTATTCAAATGCCTGTGAGAAGAGAAAGCAAGGAGCGAGTGCAATGTAGGTGGCGCTGTTGCAAAGCTTACTGTTTGCAGAAGAGGTCCAGCAGCACTTTTCAGTCCTGGCTCTTCTTATGTGGAAGCAGAGGTCCATAATTCTTGCGCTACATACTCGGCTTCAGGACGGCTGGGAGCGGGCACCACAGCTGTATTCAAATGGCTGTGAGAAGAGAAAGCAAGGAGCGAGTGCAATGTAGGTGGCGCTGTTGCAAAGCTTACTGTTTGCAGAAGAGGTCCAGCAGCACCTTTCAGTCCTGGCTCTTCTTATGTAGAAGCAGAGGCCAATCATTCCTGTGCTACAGAATTGGCTTCAGGACGGCTGGGAGCGGGCACCACAAGTGTATTCAAATGCCTGTGAGAAGAGAAAGCAAGGAGCGAGTGCAATGTAGGTGGCGCTGTTGCAAAGCTTACTGTTTGCAGAAGAGGTATAGCAACCCCTTTCAGTCCTGGCTTTTCTTATGTGGAAGCAGAGGTCAATAATTCTTGCGCTACATACTCGGCTTCAGGACGGGTGAGTACGGGCTCCACAGGTGTATTCAAATGGCTGTGGGAAGAGAAAGCAAGGAGTGACTGCAATGTAGGTGGCGCTGTTGCAAAGCTTACTGTTTGCAGAAGAGGTCCAGCAGCACCTTTCAGTCCTGGCTCTTCATCTGTGGGAGCAGAGGACAATAATTCGTGCGCTACATACTCAGCCTCTGAATGGCAGGGAGCGGGCACCACAGCTGTATTCAAATGCCTGTGAGAAGAGAAAGCAAGGAGCGAGTGCAATGTAGGTGGCGCTGTTGCAAAGCTTACTGTTTGCAGAAGAGGTCCAGCAGCACTTTTCAGTCCTGGCTCTTCTTATGTGGAAGCAGAGGTCCATAATTCTTGCGCTACATACTCGGCTTCAGGACGGCTGGGAGCGGGCACCACAGCTGTATTCAAATGGCTGTGAGAAGAGAAAGCAAGGAGCGAGTGCAATGTAGGTGGCGCTGTTGCAAAGCTTACTGTTTGCAGAAGAGGTCCAGCAGCACCTTTCTGTCCTGGCTCTTCGTCTGTGGGAGCAGATGCCAATAATTCTTGCGCTACATACTCGGCTTCAGGATGACTGGGAGCGGGCACCACAGGTGTATTCAAATGCCTGTGAGAAGAGAAAGCAAGGAGCTAGTGCAATGTAGGTGGCGCTGTTGCAAAGCTTACTGTTTGCAGAAGAGGTCCAGCAGCACCTTTCAGTCCTGGCTCTTAGTCTGTGGGAGCAGAGGCCAATCATTCCTGTGCTACAGAATCGGCTTCAGGACGGCTGGGAGTGGGCACCACAAGAGTATTCAAATGCCTGTGAGAAGAGAAAGCAAGGAGCGAGTGCAATGTAGGTGGCACTGTTGCAAAGCTTACTGTTTGCAGAAGAGATATAGCAACCCCTTTCAGTCCTGGCTCTTCTTATGTAGAAGCAGAGGTCAATAATCCTTGCGCTACATACTCGGCTTCAGGACGGCTGAGAGAGGGCACCACAGGTGTATTCAAATGGCTGTGGGAAGAGAAAGCAAGGAGCGAGTGCAATGTAGGTGGCGCTGTTGCAAAGCTTACTGTTTGCAGAAGAGGTCCAGCAGCACTTTTCAGTCCTGGCTCTTCGTCTGGGGGAGCACAGGTCAGTAATTCTTGCGCTACATACTCAGCCTCTGAATGGCAGGGAGCGCGCACCACAGGTGTATTCAAATGCCTGTGAGAAGAGAAAGCAAGGAGCTAGTGCAATGTAGGTGGCACTGTTACAAAGCTTACTGTTTGCAGAAGAGGTCCAGCAGCACTTTTCAGTCCTGGCTTTTCTTATGTGGAAGCAGAGGTCAATAATTCTTGCGCTCCATACTCGGCTTCAGGACAGGTGAGTACGGGCACCACAGGTGTATTCAAATGGCTGTGGGAAGAGAAAGCAAGGAGCGAGTGCAATGTAGGTGGCGCTGTTGCAAAGCTTACTGTTTGCAGAAGAGGTCCAGCAGCACCTTTCAGTCCTGGCTCTTAGTCTGTGGGAGCAGAGGCCAATCATTCCTGTGCTACAGAATCGGCTTCAGGACGGCTGGGAGTGGGCACCACAGCTGTATTCAAATGCCTGTGAGAAGAGAAAGCAAGGAGCGAGTGCAATGTAGGTGGCGCTGTTGCAAAGCTTACTGTTTGCAGAAGAGGTATAGCAACCCCTTTCAGTCCTGGCTCTTCTTATGTAGAAGCAGAGGTCAATAATCCTTGCGCTACATACTCGGCTTCAGGACGGCTGAGAGAGGGCACCACAGGTGTATTCAAATGGCTGTGGGAAGAGAAAGCAAGGAGCGAGTGCAATGTAGGTGGCGCTGTTGCAAAGCTTACTGTTTGCAGAAGAGGTCCAGCAGCACTTTTCAGTCCTGGCTTTTCTTATGTGGAAGCAGAGGTCAATAATTCTTGCGCTACATACTCGGCTTCAGGACGGGTGAGTACGGGCTCCACAGGTGTATTCAAATGGCTGTGGGAAGAGAAAGCAAGGAGTGACTGCAATGTAGGTGGCGCTGTTGCAAAGCTTACTGTTTGCAGAAGAGGTCCAGCAGCACCTTTCAGTCCTGGCTCTTCATCTGTGGGAGCAGAGGACAATAATTCGTGCGCTACATACTCAGCCTCTGAATGGCAGGGAGCGGGCACCACAGCTGTATTCAAATGCCTGTGAGAAGAGAAAGCAAGGAGCGAGTGCAATGTAGGTGGCGCTGTTGCAAAGCTTACTGTTTGCAGAAGAGGTCCAGCAGCACTTTTCAGTCCTGGCTCTTCTTATGTGGAAGCAGAGGTCAATAATTCTTGCGCTACATACTCGGCTTCAGGACGGCTGGGAGCGGGCACCACAGCTGTATTCAAATGGCTGTGGGAAGAGAAAGCAAGGAGCGAGTGCAATGTAGGTGGCGCTGTTGCAAAGCTTACTGTTTGTAGAAGAGGTCCAGCAGCGCCTTTCAGTCCTGGTTCTTCTTATGTGGAAGCAGAGGTCAATAATTCTTGCGCTACAGAATCGGCTTCAGGACGGCTGAGAGCGGGCACCACGGCTGTATTCAAATGGCTGTGAGAAGAGAAAGCAAGGAGCGAGTGCAATGTAGGTGGCACTCTTGCAAAGCTTACTGTTTGCAGAAGAGGTCCAGCAGCACTTTTCAGTCCTGGCTTTTCTTATGTGGAAGCAGAGGTCAATAATTCTTGCGGTACATACTCGGCTTCAGGACGGGTGAGTACGAGCACCACAGGTGTATTCAAATGGCTGTGGGAAGAGAAAGCAAGGAGCGAGTGCAATGTAGGTGGCACTGTTGCAAAGCTTACTGTTTGCAGAAGAGGTCCAGCAACCCTTTCAGTCCTGGCTCTTCTTATGTAGAAGCAGAGGTCAATAATCCTTGCGCTACATACTCGGCTTCAGGACGGCTGAGAGCGGGCACCACAGGTGTATTCAAATGGCTGTGGGAAGAGAAAGCAAGGAGCGAGTGCAATGTAGGTGGCACTGTTGCAAAGCTTACTGTTTGCAGAAGAGGTCCAGCAGCACCTTTCAGTCCTGGCTCTTTTTATGTGGAAGCAGAGGTCAGTAATTCTTGCGCTACATACTCAGCCTCTGAATGGCAGGGAGCGCGCACCACAGGTGTATTCAAATGCCTGTGAGAAGAGAAAGCAAGGAGCTAGTGCAATGTAGGTGGCACTGTTACAAAGCTTACTGTTTGCAGAAGAGGTCCAGCAGCACCTTTCAGTCCTGGCTCTTAGTCTGTGGGAGCAGAGGCCAATCATTCCTGTGCTACAGAATCGGCTTCAGGACGGCTGGGAGTGGGCACCACAAGAGTATTCAAATGCCTGTGAGAAGAGAAAGCAAGGAGCGAGTGCAATGTAGGTGGCGCTGTTGCAAAGCTTACTGTTTGCAGAAGAGGTATAGCAACCCCTTTCAGTCCTGGCTCTTCTTATGTAGAAGCAGAGGTCAATAATCCTTGCGCTACATACTCGGCTTCAGGACGGCTGAGAGAGGGCACCACAGGTGTATTCAAATGGCTGTGGGAAGAGAAAGCAAGGAGCGAGTGCAATGTAGGTGGCGCTGTTGCAAAGCTTACTGTTTGCAGAAGAGGTCCAGCAGCACCTTTCAGTCCTGGCTCTTCTTATGTAGAAGCAGAGGTCAATAATTCTTGCGCTACATACTCGGCTTCAGGACGGGTGAGTACGGGCTCCACAGGTGTATTCAAATGGCTGTGGGAAGAGAAAGCAAGGAGTGACTGCAATGTAGGTGGCGCTGTTGCAAAGCTTACTGTTTGCAGAAGAGGTCCAGCAGCACCTTTCAGTCCTGGCTCTTCATCTGTGGGAGCAGAGGACAATAATTCGTGCGCTACATACTCAGCCTCTGAATGGCAGGGAGCGGGCACCACAGCTGTATTCAAATGCCTGTGAGAAGAGAAAGCAAGGAGCGAGTGCAATGTAGGTGGCGCTGTTGCAAAGCTTACTGTTTGCAGAAGAGGTCCAGCAGCACTTTTCAGTCCTGGCTCTTCTTATGTGGAAGCAGAGGTCAATAATTCTTGCGCTACATACTCGGCTTCAGGACGGCTGGGAGCGGGCACCACAGCTGTATTCAAATGGCTGTGGGAAGAGAAAGCAAGGAGCGAGTGCAATGTAGGTGGCGCTATTGCAAAGCTTACTGTTTGCAGAAGAGGTCCAGCAGCACCTTTCAGTCCTGGCTCTTAGTCTGTGGGAGCAGAGGAAAATCATTCCTGTGCTACAGAATCGGCTTCAGGGCGGCTGGGAGCGGGCACCACAGCTGTATTCAAACGCCTGTGAGAAGAGAAAGCAAGGAGCGATTGCAATGTAGGTGGCGCTGTTGCAAAGCTTACTGTTTGCAGAAGAGGTATAGCAACCCCTTTCAGTCCTGGCTCTTCTTATGTAGAAGCAGAGGTCAATAATTCCTGCGCTACATACTCGGCTTCAGGACAGCTGAGAGCGGGCACCACAGGTGTATTCAAATGGCTGTGGGAAGAGAAAGCAAGGAGTGACTGCAATGTAGGTGGCGCTGTTGCAAAGCTTACTGTTTGTAGAAGAGGTCCAGCAGCGCCTTTCAGTCCTGGTTCTTCTTATGTGGAAGCAGAGGTCAATAATTCTTGCGCTACAGAATCGGCTTCAGGACGGCTGAGAGCGGGCACCACGGCTGTATTCAAATGGCTGTGAGAAGAGAAAGCAAGGAGCGAGTGCAATGTAGGTGGCACTCTTGCAAAGCTTACTGTTTGCAGAAGAGGTCCAGCAGCACTTTTCAGTCCTGGCTTTTCTTATGTGGAAGCAGAGGTCAATAATTCTTGCGGTACATACTCGGCTTCAGGACGGGTGAGTACGAGCACCACAGGTGTATTCAAATGGCTGTGGGAAGAGAAAGCAAGGAGTGACTGCAATGTAGGTGGCGCTGTTGCAAAGCTTACTGTTTGCAGAAGAGGTCCAGCAATACCTTTCAGTCCTGGCTCTTCTTATGTGGAAGCAGAGGTCAATAATTCTTGCGCAACATACTCAGCCTCTGAATGGCAGGGAGCGGGCACCACAGCTGTATTCAAATGCCTGTGAGAAGAGAAAGCAAGGAGCGAGTGCAATGTAGGTGGCGCTGTTGCAAAGCTTACTGTTTGCAGAAGAGGTCCAGCAGCACCTTTCAGTCCTGGCTCTTAGTCTGTGGGAGCAGATGCCAATAATTCTTGCGCTACATACTCGGCTTCTGGACGGGTGAGTACGGGCACCACAGGTGGATTCAAATGGCTGTGGGAAGAGAAAGCAAGGAGCGAGTGCAATGTAGGTGGCGCTGTTGCAAAGCTTACTGTTTGCAGAAGAGGTCCAGCAGCACCTTTCAGTCCTGGCTCTTTCTCTGTGGGAGCAGA
The DNA here is from genome assembly GCA_017639245.1 of Myiopsitta monachus. Classification (NCBI taxonomy): domain Eukaryota; kingdom Metazoa; phylum Chordata; class Aves; order Psittaciformes; family Psittacidae; genus Myiopsitta; species Myiopsitta monachus. The sequence continues at coordinate 159,141 of JAESHU010000281.1, read as the reverse complement.
GGAAAATCATTCCTGTGCTACAGAATCGGCTTCAGGGTGGCTCGGAGCAGGCACCACAGCTGTATTCAAATGCCTGTTAGAAGAGAAAGCAAGGAGCGAGTGCAATGTAGGTGGCGCTGTTGCAAAGCTTACTGTTTGCAGAAGAGGTCCAGCAGCACTTTTCAGTCCTGGCTTTTCTTATGTGGAAGCAGAGGTCAATAATTCTTGCGCTACATACTCGGCTTCAGGACGGGTGAGTACGGGCACCACAGGTGTATTCAAATGCCTGTGAGAAGAGAAAGCAAGGAGTGACTGCAATGTAGGTGGCGCTGTTGCAAAGCTTACTGTTTGCAGAAGAGGTCCAGCAGCACCTTTCAGTCCTGGCTCTTCATCTGTGGGAGCAGAGGACAATTATTCGTGCGCTACATACTCAGCCTCTGAATGGCAGGGAGCGGGCACCACAGCTGTATTCAAATGCCTGTGAGAAGAGAAAGCAAGGAGCGAGTGCTATGTAGGTGGCGCTGTTGCAAAGCTTACTGTTTGCAGAAGAGGTCCAGCAGCACTTTTCAGTCCTGGCTTTTCTTATGTGGAAGCAGAGGTCAATAATTCTTGCGCTACATACTCGGCTTCAGGACGGGTGAGTACGGGCACCACAGGTGTATTCAAATGGCTGTGGGAAGAGAAAGCAAGGAGTGACTGCAATGTAGGTGGCGCTGTTGCAAAGCTTACTGTTTGCAGAAGAGGTCCAGCAGCACCTTTCAGTCCTGGCTCTTCATCTGTACGAGCAGAGGACAATAATTCGTGCGCTACATACTCAGCCTCTGAATGGCAGGGAGCGGGCACCACAGCTGTATTCAAATGCCTGAGAGAAGAGAAAGCAAGGAGCGAGTGCAATGTAGGTGGCGCTGTTGCAAAGCTTACTGTTTGCAGAAGAGGTCCAGCAGCACCTTTCAGTCCTGGCTCTTCGTCTGTGGGAGCAGATGCCAATAATTTTGCGCTACATACTCGGCTTCAGGATGTCTGGGAGCGGGCACCACAGCTGTATTCAAATGGCTGTGGGAAGAGAAAGCAAGGAGTGACTGCAATGTAGGTGGCGCTGTTGCAAAGCTTACTGTTTGCAGAAGAGGTCCAGCAGCACTTTTCAGTCCTGGCTTTTCTTATGTGGAAGCAGAGGTCAATAATTCTTGCGCTACATACTCGGCTTCAGGACGGCATTGAGAGGGCACCACAGCTGTATTCAAATGGCTGTGAGAAGAGAAAGCAAGGAGCGAGTGCAATGTAGGTGGCGCTGTTGCAAAGCTTACTGTTTGCAGAAGAGGTATAGCAACCCCTTTCAGTCCTGGTTCTTCTTATGTGGAAGCAGAGGTCAATAATTCTTGCGCTACATACTCGGCTTCAGGACGGCTGAGAGCGGGCACCACAGGTGTATTCAAAAGGCTGTGGGAAAAGAAAGCAAGGAGTGACTGCAATGTAGGTGGTGCTGCTGCAAAGCTTACTGTTTGCAGAAGAGGTCCAGCAGCACCTTTCAGTCCTGGCTCTTCTTCTGTGGGAGCAGAGGACAATAATTCGTGCGCTACATACTCAGGATCTGAATGGCAGGGAGCGGGCACCACAGCTGTATTCAAATGCCTGTGAGAAGAGAAAGCAAGGAGCGAGTGCAATGTAGGTGGCACTGTTGCAAAGCTTACTGTTTGCAGAAGAGGTCCAGCAGCACCTTTCAGTCCTGGCTCTTCTTATGTAGAAGCAGAGGTCAATAATTCTTGCGCTACATACTCGGTTTCAGGACGGCTGGGAGCGGGCACCACAGCTGTATTCAAATGGCTGTGGGAAGAGAAAGCAAGGAGCGAGTGCAATGTAGGTGGCGCTATTGCAAAGCTTACTGTTTGCAGAAGAGGTATAGCAACCCCTTTCAGTCCTGGCTCTTCTTATGTAGAAGCAGAGGTCAATAATCCTTGCGCTACATACTCGGCTTCAGGACGGCTGAGAGAGGGCACCACAGGTGTATTCAAATGGCTGTGGGAAAAGAAAGCAAGGAGCGAGTGCAATGTAGGTGGCGCTGTTGCAAAGCTTACTGTTTGCAGAAGAGGTCCAGCAGCACTTTTCAGTCCTGGCTTTTCTTATGTGGAAGCAGAGGTCAATAATTCTTGCGCTACATACTCGGCTTCAGGACGGGTGAGTACGGGATCCACAGGTGTATTCAAATGGCTGTGGGAAGAGAAAGCAAGGAGTGACTGCAATGTAGGTGGCGCTGTTGCAAAGCTTACTGTTTGCAGAAGAGGTCCAGCAGCACCTTTCAGACCTGGCTCTTCATCTGTACGAGCAGAGGACAATAATTCGTGCGCTACATACTCAGCCTCTGAATGGCAGGGAGCGGGCACCACAGCTGTATTCAAATGCCTGTGAGAAGAGAAAGCAAGGAGCGAGTGCAATGTAGGTGGCGCTGTTGCAAAGCTTACTGTTTGCAGAAGAGGTCCAGCAGCACTTTTCAGTCCTGGCTCTTCTTATGTGGAAGCAGAGGTCAATAATTCTTGCGCTACATACTCGGCTTCAGGACGGCTGGGAGCGGGCACCACAGCTGTATTCAAATGGCTGTGGGAAGAGAAAGCAAGGAGCGAGTGCAATGTAGGTGGCGCTATTGCAAAGCTTACTGTTTGCAGAAGAGGTCCAGCAGCACCTTTCAGTCCTGGCTCTTAGTCTGTGGGAGCAGAGGAAAATAATTCCTGTGCTACAGAATCGGCTTCAGGGCGGCTGGGAGCGGGCACCACAGCTGTATTCAAACGCCTGTGAGAAGAGAAAGCAAGGAGCGATTGCAATGTAGGTGGCGCTGTTGCAAAGCTTACTGTTTGCAGAAGAGGTATAGCAACCCCTTTCAGTCCTGGCTCTTCTTATGTAGAAGCAGAGGTCAATAATTCCTGCGCTACATACTCGGCTTCAGGACAGCTGAGAGCGGGCACCACAGGTGTATTCAAATGGCTGTGGGAAGAGAAAGCAAGGAGCGAGTGCAATGTAGGTGGCGCTGTTGCAAAGCTTACTGTTTGTAGAAGAGGTCCAGCAGCGCCTTTCAGTCCTGGTTCTTCTTATGTGGAAGCAGAGGTCAATAATTCTTGCGCTACAGAATCGGCTTCAGGACGGCTGAGAGCGGGCACCACGGCTGTATTCAAATGGCTGTGAGAAGAGAAAGCAAGGAGCGAGTGCAATGTAGGTGGCACTCTTGCAAAGCTTACTGTTTGCAGAAGAGGTCCAGCAGCACTTTTCAGTCCTGGCTTTTCTTATGTGGAAGCAGAGGTCAATAATTCTTGCGGTACATACTCGGCTTCAGGACGGGTGAGTACGAGCACCACAGGTGTATTCAAATGGCTGTGGGAAGAGAAAGCAAGGAGTGACTGCAATGTAGGTGGCGCTGTTGCAAAGCTTACTGTTTGCAGAAGAGGTCCAGCAATACCTTTCAGTCCTGGCTCTTCTTACGTGGAAGCAGAGGTCAATAATTCTTGCGCAACATACTCAGCCTCTGAATGGCAGGGAGCGGGCACCACAGCTGTATTCAAATGCCTGTGAGAAGAGAAAGCAAGGAGCGAGTGCAATGTAGGTGGCGCTGTTGCAAAGCTTACTGTTTGCAGAAGAGGTCCAGCAGCACCTTTCAGTCCTGGCTCTTCGTCTGTGGGAGCAGATGCCAATAATTCTTGCGCTACATACTCGGCTTCTGGACGGGTGGGTACGGGCACCACAGGTGGATTCAAATGGCTGTGGGAAGAGAAAGCAAGGAGCGAGTGCAATGTAGGTGGCGCTGTTGCAAAGCTTACTGTTTGCAGAAGAGGTCCAGCAGCACCTTTCAGTCCTGGCACTTTCTCTGTGGGAGCAGAGGAAAATCATTCCTGTGCTACAGAATCGGCTTCAGGGTGGCTCGGAGCAGGCACCACAGCTGTATTCAAATGCCTGTGAGAAGAGAAAGCAAGGATCGAGTGCAATGTAGGTGGCGCTGTTGCAAAGCTTACTGTTTGCAGAAGAGGTCCAGCAGCACTTTTCAGTCCTGGCTTTTCTTATGTGGAAGCAGAGGTCAATAATTCTTGCGCTACATACTCGGCTTCAGGACGGGTGAGTACGGGCACCACAGGTGTATTCAAATGCCTGTGAGAAGAGAAAGCAAGGAGCGAGTGCAATGTAGGTGGCGCTGTTGCAAAGCTTACTGTTTGCAGAAGAGGTCCAGCAGCACCTTTCAGTCCTGGCTCTTCATCTGTGGGAGCAGAGGACAATTATTCGTGCGCTACATACTCAGAATCTGAATGGCAGGGAGCGGGCACCACAGCTGTATTCAAATGCCTGTGAGAAGAGAAAGCAAGGAGCGAGTGCAATGTAGGTGGCGCTGTTGCAAAGCTTACTGTTTGCAGAAGAGGTCCAGCAGCACTTTTCAGTCCTGGCTTTTCTTATGTGGAAGCAGAGGTCAATAATTCTTGCGCTACATACTCGGCTTCAGGACGGGTGAGTACGGGCACCACAGGTGTATTCAAATGGCTGTGGGAAGAGAAAGCAAGGAGTGACTGCAATGTAGGTGGCGCTGTTGCAAAGCTTACTGTTTGCAGAAGAGGTCCAGCAGCACTTTTCAGTCCTGGCTTTTCTTATGTGGAAGCAGAGGTCAATAATTCTTGCGCTACATACTCGGCTTCAGGACGGCATTGAGAGGGCACCACAGCAGTATTCAAATGGCTGTGAGAAGAGAAAGCAAGGAGCGAGTGCAATGTAGGTGGCGCTGTTGCAAAGCTTACTGTTTGCAGAAGAGGTCCAGCAGTACTTTTCAGTGCTGGTTTTTTTTATGTGGAAGCAGAGGTCAATAATTCTTGCGCTACATACTCGGCTTCAGGACGGCTGAGAGCGGGCACCACAGGTGTATTCAAAAGGCTGTGGAAAAAGAAAGCAAGGAGTGACTGCAATGTAGGTGGTGCTGCTGCAAAGCTTACTGTTTGCAGAAGAGGTCCAGCAGCACCTTTCAGTCCTGGCTCTTCATCTGTGGGAGCAGAGGACAATAATTCAAGCGCTACATACTCAGGATCTGAATGGCAGGGAGCGGGCACCACAGCTGTATTCAAATGGCTGTGAGAAGAGAAAGCAAGGAGCGAGTGCAATGTAGGTGGCGCTGTTGCAAAGCTTACTGTTTGCAGAAGAGGTATAGCAACCCCTTTCAATCCTGGCTCTTCGTCTGTGGAAGCAGAGGTCAATAATTCTTGCGCTACATACTCGGGTTCAGGACGGCTGGGTGCGGGCACCACAGGTGTATTCAAATGGCTGTGAGAAGAGAAAGCAAGGAGTGACTGCAATGTAGGTGGTGCTATTGCAAATCTTACTGTTTGCAGAAGATTCCCAGCAACCCATTTCAGTCCTGGCTCTTCGTCTGTGGAAGCAGAGGTCAATAATTCTTGCGCTACATACTCGGCTTCAGGACTGCTGGGTGCGTGCACCACAGGTGGATTCATATGGCTGTGAGAAGAGAAAGCAAGGAGCGAGTGCAATGTAGGTGGCACTGTTGCAAAGCTGACAGGTACAGACTTGACTAGACAAAATATCCCCTGGCACCTTCTGGACCAGAATAAAGACCTCCAGGCACAGACTAGATCTGTATAAAAACCTCCAGGCACAGACTAGACCAGAAATAAAACCTCAAGGCACTGTCTAGACCAGAATAAAATCCTCCGGCCACAGACCACACTGGACTAGACTAAAAAAATGTCCAGGCACAGACAAGATGACAGTATTACCCCGCTGGAACAGACTAGATATGAATAAAATACTCAAGGGAAAGACTAGACGAGACTAAAAACCTCCAGGTACAGACTAGACGAGGCTAAAAACCTCCAGGCACAGAGTAGACTAGACTAAAAACTTCCAGGCACAGACTAGACGAGACTAAAAACCTACTGGCACAGACTAGCCTAGACAAAATATCTCCTGGCACAGACTGGACCAGAATACAGAACTCTGGGCACAGACTGGACCAGAAAAATAACATCCAGGCACAGACCAAATGAGACTAAGAACCCACAGGCACAGACTAGATAAGACTAAAAACCTCCAGGCACAGACTAGACTAGACTAAAACCGTCCAGGCACAGACTAGACGAGACTAAAAACCTCCAGGCACAGACTAGACGAGACTAAAAACCTCCAGGCACAGACTAGACGAGACAAAATATCTCCTCACACAGACTGGACCAGAATACGGACCTCCAGGCACAGACTAGACCAGAATAAAAACCTCCAGGCACACACTACACTTGACTAGACTAAAAACCTCCAGGCACAGACTAGATGCGACTAAGAACCCCCAGGCACAGACTAGATAAGACTAAAAACCTTCAGGCACAGACTAGCCAAGACAAAATATCTCCTGGCACAGACTGGACCAGAATAAAGACCTACAAGCACAGACTAGACCAGAATAAAAACATCCAGGCACGGACTAGACCAGAATAAAAACCTCTAGGCACAGACTAGAAAAGAATAAAACCCTCCAGGCACAGACTTGACTTGACTAGACTAAAAACCTCCAGGCACAGACTAGATGAGACTATAAACTTACAGGCACTGACTAGACGAGACTAAAATCCTCCAGGCACAGACTAGATGTTTCTAGAAAGCTACAGGCACAGACTAGCCTAGACAAAATATCTCCTGGCACAGACTGGACCAGAATAAATACCTCCAGGAAAAGACCAGAACAGAATAAAAACCTCCAGGCACACACTACACTAGACTAGACTAAAAACCTCCAGGCACAGACTAGATGAGACTAAAAACCTCCAGGCACAGACTAGATGAGATTAAAATCCCCCAGGCACAGACTATATAAGAATAGAATACTCCAGGCACAGACTAGACCAGACTAAAAACCCCCAGGCACAGACTAGACCATAATAAAACCATCCAGGCACGGACTTGACTTGACCAGACTAAAAACCCCCAGGCACAGACTAGACCATAATAAAACCATCCAGGCACAGACTAGACCATAATAAAACCATCCAGGCACAGACTAGACCAGACTAAAAACCATCCAGGCACAGACTAGACTAGACTAAAAACCATCCAGGCACAGACTAGACCAGACTAAAAACCATCCAGGCACAGACTAGACCAGACAAAATATCTCCTCATACAGACTGGACCAGAATACGGACCTCCAGGCACAGACTAGACCAGAATAAAAACCTCCAGGCACACACTACACTTGACTAAACTAAAAACCTCCAGGCACAGACTAGATGCGACTAAGAACCCCCAGGCACAGACTAGATAAGACTAAAAACCTTCAGGCACAGACTAGCCAAGACAAAATATCTCCTGGCACAGACTGGACCAGAATAAAGACCTACAAGCACAGACTAGACCAGAATAAAAACCTCCAGGCACAGACTTGAACAGAATAAAACCCTCCAGGCACAGACTTGACTAGACTAAAAACCTCCAGGCACAGACTAGATATGACTAAAAACCTCCACGCACAGACTAGATGAGACTATAAACCTCCAGGCACAAACTAGAAAAGAATAAAAACCTACAGGCACAGACTAGATGTGTCTAGAAACCTACAGGCACAGACTAGACTAGAAAAATATCCGCTGGCACAGACTGAACCAGAATAAAGTCCTCCAGGCACAAACTAGACCAGAATAAAAACCTCCGGGCACAGACTACACTAGACTAGACTAAGAAACTCCAGGCACAGACAAGATGACAGTAAAAACCCCGAGGCACAGACAAGATATGAATAAAATTATCAAGGCAAAGACTAGACGAGACTAAAAACCTCCAGGCACAGAGTAGACGTGTCTAAAAACCCACAGGCACAGCCTAGCCTCGACAAAATATCCAGGCACAGACTGGACCAGAGTAAAGACGTCCAGGCACAGACTAGACGAGTCTAAAAACCTCCAGGCACAGACTAGACGAGTCTAAAAACCTCCAGGCACAGACTAGACGAGTCTAAAAACCTTCAGGCACAGACTAGACGAGTCTAATAACCTTCAGGCACAGACTAGACGAGTCTAAAAACCTCCAGGCACAGACTAGACGAGTCTAAAAACCTCCAGGCACAGACTAGACCAGAATAAAAACCTCCAGGCACAGACTAGACGAGTCTAATAACCTCCAGGCACAGACTAGACGAGACTAAAAACCTCCAGGCACAGACTAGACGAGACTAAAAACCTCCAGGCACAGACTAGACGAGACTAAAATCCTCCAGACACAGAGTAGACTTGCCTAGACTAAAAACCTCCACGCACAGACTAGATATGACTAAAAACCTCCACGCACAGACTAGACATGTCTAAAAACCTTCAGGCACAGACTAGCCAAGACAAAATATCTCCTGGCACCTTCTGGACCAGAATAAAGACCTCCAGGCACAGACTAGACCAGAATAAAAACCTCCAGGCACAGACTAGACGAGACTAAAAACCTCCAGGCACAGACTAGCCGAGACAAAATATTTCCTGGCACATACAGGACCAGAATAAAGACATCCAGGAACAGAGAAGATGAGACTAAAAACTTTCAGGCACAGACTAGACCAGAATAAAAACCTCAAGGCACAAACTAGACCAGAATAAAAACCTCCAGGCACAGACTTGATTAGACTAGACTAAAAACCTCCAGGCACAGACTAGCCAAGACAAAATATTTCCTGGCACATACAGGACCAGAATAAAGACATCCAGGAACAGAGAAGATGAGACTAAAAACTTTCAGGCACAGACTAGACCAGAATAAAAACCTCAAGGCACAAACTAGACCAGAATAAAAATCTCCAGGCACAGACTTGATTAGACTAGACTAAAAACCTCCAGGCACAGACTGGATGAGATTATAAACCACCAGGCACAGACTAGACGAGACTAAAAACCTCCAGGCACAGACTAGACGAGACAAAATATCTCCTCACACAGACTGGACCAGAATACGGACCTCCAGGCACAGACTAGACCAGAATAAAAACCTCCAGGCACACACTACACTTGACTAGACTAAAAACCTCCAGGCACAGACTTGATGCGACTAAGAACCCCCAGGCACAGACTAGATAAGACTAAAAACCTTCAGGCACAGACTAGCCAAGACAAAATATCTCCTGGCACAGACTGGACCAGAATAAAGACCTACAAGCACAGACTAGACCAGAATAAAAACATCCAGGCACAGACTAGACCAGACTAGAAACCTCCAGGCACAGACTAGACGAGACTAAAAACCCCCAGGCACAGACTAGACCATAATAAAACCATTCAGGCACGGACTTGACTTGACCAGACTAAAAACCCCCAGGCACAGACTAGACCATAATAAAACCATCCAGGCACAGACTAGACCAGACTAAAAACCATCCAGGCACAGACTAGACCAGACTAAAAACCATCCAGGCACAGACTAGACTAGACTAAAAACCATCCAGGCACAGACTAGACCAGTCTAAAAACCATCCAGGCACAGACTAGACCAAACTAAAAACCATCCAGGCACAGACTAGACCAGACAAAATATCTCCTCACACAGACTGGACCAGAATACGGACCTCCAGGCACAGACTAGACCAGAATAAAAACCTCCAGGCACACACTACACTTGACTAAACTAAAAACCTCCAGGCACAGACTAGATGCGACTAAGAACCCCCAGGCACAGACTAGATAAGACTAAAAACCTTCAGGCACAGACTAGCCAAGACAAAATATCTCCTGGCACAGACTGGACCAGAATAAAGACCTACAAGCACAGACTAGACCAGAATAAAAACATCCAGGCACGGACTAGACCAGAATAAAAACCTCTAGGCACAGACTAGAAAAGAATAAAACCCTCCAGGCACAGACTTGACTTGACTAGACTAAAAACCTCCAGGCACAGACTAGATGAGACTATAAACTTACAGGCACTGACTAGACGAGACTAAAATCCTCCAGGCACAGACTAGATGTTTCTAGAAAGCTACAGGCACAGACTAGCCTAGACAAAATATCTCCTGGCACAGACTGGACCAGAATAAATACCTCCAGGAAAAGACCAGAACAGAATAAAAACCTCCAGGCACACACTACACTAGACTAGACTAAAAACCTCCAGGCACAGACTAGATGAGACTAAAAACCTCCAGGCACAGACTAGATGAGATTAAAATCCCCCAGGCACAGACTATATAAGAATAGAATACTCCAGGCACAGACTAGAGCAGAATAAAAACCTCCAGGCACAGACTAGACTTGACTAGACTGAAAACCTCCAGGCACAGACTAGACGAGACTAAAATCCTCCAGGCACAGACTAGATGTGTCTAGAAACCTACAGGAACAGACTAGCCTAGACAAAATATGTCCTGGCACAGAATGGACCAGAATAAAGACCTAAAGGCACAGACTAGACCAGAATAAAAACTTAAGTGCACAGACTAGACCAGAATAAAAACCTCCAGGCACAGACTAGACCAGAATAAAAACCTCCAGGCACAGACTAGACGAGTCTAAAAACCTCCAGGCACAGACTAGACGAGTCTAAAAACCTCCAGGCACAGACTAGACGAGTCTAAAAACCTCCAGGCGCAGACTAGACGAGACTAAAAACCTCCAGGCACAGACTAGACGAGACTAAAAACCTCCAGGCACAGAGTAGACGAGACTAAAAACCTCCAGGCACAGAGTAGACTTGCCTAGACTAAAAACCTCCACGCACAGACTAGATATGACTAAAAACCTCCACGCACAGACTAGACGTGTCTAAAAACCTTCAGGCACAGACTAGCCAAGACAAAATATCTCCTGGCACATTCTGGACCAGAATAAAAACCTCCAGGCACAGAGTAGACCAGAATAAAAACCTCCAGGCACAGACTAGACCAGAATAAAAACCTCCAGGCACAGACTAGACGAGACTAAAAACCTCCAGGCACAGACTAGCCGAGACAAAATATTTAATGGCACATACAGGAACAGAATAAAGACATCCAGGAACAGAGAAGATGAGACTAAAAACTTTCAGGCACAGACTAGACCAGAATAAAAACCTCAAGGCACAAACTAGACCAGAATAAAAATCTCCAGGCACAGACTTGATTAGACGAGACTAAAAACCTCCAGGCACAGACTAGACGAGACTAAAAACCTCCAGGCACAGACTAGACGAGACTAAAAACCTCCAGGCACAGACTAGACGAGACTAAAAACCTCCAGGCACAGACTAGACGAGACAAAATATCTCCTCACACAGACTGGACCAGAATACGGACCTCCAGGCACAGACTAGACCAGAATAAAAACCTCCAGGCACACACTACACTTGACTAAACTAAAAACCTCCAGGCACAGACTAGATGCGACTAAGAACCCCCAGGCACACACTAGATAAGACTAAAAACCTTCAGGCACAGACTAGCCAAGACAAAATATCTCCTGGCACAGACTGGACCAGAATAAAGACCTACAAGCACAGACTAGACCAGAATAAAAACCTCCAGGCACGGACTAGACCAGAATAAAAACCTCTAGGCACAGACTAGAAAAGAATAAAACCCTCCAGGCACAGACTTGACTTGACTAGACTAAAAACCTCCAGGCACAGACTAGATGAGACTATAAACTTACAGGCACTGACTAGACGAGACTAAAATCCTCCAGGCACAGACTAGATGTTTCTAGAAAGCTACAGGCACAGACTAGCCTAGACAAAATATCTCCTGGCACAGACTGGACCAGAATAAATACCTCCAGGAAAAGACCAGAACAGAATAAAAACCTCCAGGCACACACTACACTAGACTAGATTAAAAACCTCCAGGCACAGACTAGATGAGACTAAAAACCTCCAGGCACAGACTAGATGAGACTAAAAACCTCCAGGCACAGACTAGATGAGATTAAAATCCCCCAGGCACAGACTATATAAGAATAGAATACTCCAGGCACAGACTAGACCAGAATAAAACCCTCCAGGCACAGACTAGACTTGACTAGACTGAAAACCTCCAGGCACAGACTAGACGAGACTAAAATCCTCCAGGCACAGACTAGATGTGTCTAGAAACCTACAGGAACAGACTAGCCTAGACAAAATATGTCCTGGCACAGAATGGACCAGAATAAAGACCTAAAGGCACAGACTAGACCAGAATAAAAACCTCCAGGCACAGACTAGACCAGAATAAAAACCTCCAGGCACAGACTTGAACAGAATAAAACCCTCCAGGCACAGACTTAACTTGACTAGACTAAAAACCTCCAGGCACAGACTAGATATGACTAAAAACCTCCACGCACAGAGTAGATGAGACTATAAACCTCCAGGCACAAACTAGACGAGAATAAAAACCTACAGGCACAGACTAGATGTGTCTAGAAACCTACAGGCACAGACTAGACTAGAAAAATATCCGCTGGCACAGACTGAACCAGAATAAAGTCCTCCAGGCACAAACTAGACCAGAATAAAAACCTCCGGGCACAGACTACACTAGACTAGACTAAGAAACTCCAGGCACAGACAAGATGACAGTAAAAACCCCGAGGCACAGACAAGATATGAATAAAATTATCAAGGCAAAGACTAGACGAGACTAAAAACCTCCAGGCACAGAGTAGACGTGTCTAAAAACCCACAGGCACAGCCTAGCCTCGACAAAATATCCAGGCACAGACTGGACCAGAGTAAAGACGTCCAGGCACAGACTAGACGAGTCTAAAAACCTCCAGGCACAGACTAGACGAGTCTAAAAACCTCCAGGCACAGACTAGACGAGTCTAAAAACCTCCAGGCACAGACTAGACGAGTCTAATAACCTTCAGGCACAGACTAGACGAGTCTAATAACCTCCAGGCACAGACTAGACGAGTCTAAAAACCTCCAGGCACAGACTAGACGAGTCTAAAAACCTCCAAGCACAGACTAGACGAGACTAAAAACCTCCAAGCACAGACTAGACGAGTCTAATAACCTCCAGGCACAGACTAGACGAGACTAAAATCCTCCAGGCACAGAGTAGACTTGCCTAGACTAAAAACCTCCACGCACAGACTAGATATGACTAAAAATCTCCACGCACAGACTAGACGTGTCTAAAAACCTTCAGGCACAGACTAGCCAAGACAAAATATCTCCTGGCACCTTCTGGACCAGAATAAAGACCTCCAGGCACAGAGTAGACCAGAATAAAAACCTCCAGGCACAGACTAGACCAGAATAAAAACCTCCAGGCACAGACTAGACTTGACTAGACTGAAAACCTCCAGGCACATACTAGATGATACTAAAAACCTCCAGGTACAGACTAGATAAGACTAAGAACCCCCAGGCACAGACTAGACAAGACTAAAAACCTACAGGCACAGACTAGACGAGACTGAAAACATCCAGGCACAGACTAGACGAGACTAAAATCCTCCAGGCACAGACTAGACGAGACTAAAAACCTACAGGCACAGACTAGCCTAGACAAAATATGTCCTGGCACAGACTTGACCAGAATAAAAACCTCAGGGCACAGACTAGACGAGACTAAAAACCCCCAGGCACAGACTAGACCATAATAAAACCATCCAGGCACGGACTTGACTTGACCAGACTAAAAACCCCCAGGCACAGACTAGACCATAATAAAACCATCCAGGCACAGACTAGACCATAATAAAACCATCCAGGCACAGACTAGACCAGACCAAACACCATCCAGGCACAGACTAGACCAGACTAAAAACCATCCAGGCACAGACTAGACCAGACTAAAAACCATCCAGGCACAGACTAGACCAGACAAAATATCTCCTCACACAGACTGGACCAGAATACGGACCTCCAGGCACAGACTAGACCAGAATAAAAACCTCCAGGCACACACTACACTTGACTAGACTAAAAACCTCCAGGCACAGACTAGATGCGACTAAGAACCCCCAGGCACACACTAGATAAGACTAAAAACCTTCAGGCACAGACTAGCCAAGACAAAATATCTCCTGGCACAGACTGGACCAGAATAAAGACCTACAAGCACAGACTAGACCAGAATAAAAACATCCAGGCACGGACTAAACCAGAATAAAAACCTCTAGGCACAGACTAGAAAAGAATAAAAACCTCCAGGCACAGACTTGACTTGACTAGACTAAAAACCTCCAGGCACAGACTAGATGTTTCTAGAAAGCTACAGGCACAGACTAGCCTAGACAAAATATCTCCTGGCACAGACTGGACCAGAATAAATACCTCCAGGAAAAGACCAGAACAGAATAAAAACCTCCAGGCACACACTACACTAGACTAGACTAAAAACCTCCAGGCACAGACTAGATGAGACTAAAAACCTCCAGGCACAGACTAGATGAGATTAAAATCCCCCAGGCACAGACTATATAAGAATAGAATACTCCAGGCACAGACTAGACCAGAATAAAACCCTCCAGGCACAGACTAGACTTGACTAGACTGAAAACCTCCAGGCACAGACTAGACGAGACTAAAATCCTCCAGGCACAGACTAGATGTGTCTAGAAACCTACAGGAACAGACTAGCCTAGACAAAATATGTCCTGGCACAGAATGGACCAGAATAAAGACCTAAAGGCACAGACTAGACCAGAATAAAAACTTCAGTGCACAGACTAGACCAGAATAAAAACCTCCAGGCACAGACTAGACCAGAATAAAAACCTCCAGGCACAGACTTGAACAGAATAAAACCCTCCAGGCACAGACTTAACTTGACTAGACTAAAAACCTCCAGGCACAGACTAGATATGACTAAAAACCTCCACGCACAGAGTAGATGAGACTATAAACCTCCAGGCACAAACTAGACGAGAATAAAAACCTACAGGCACAGACTAGATGTGTCTAGAAACCTACAGGCACAGACTAGACTAGAAAAATATCCGCTGGCACAGACTGAACCAGAATAAAGTCCTCCAGGCACAAACTAGACCAGAATAAAAACCTCCGGGCACAGACTACACTAGACTAGACTAAGAAACTCCAGGCACAGACAAGATGACAGTAAAAACCCCGAGGCACAGACAAGATATGAATAAAATTATCAAGGCAAAGACTAGACGAGACTAAAAACCTCCAGGCACAGAGTAGACGTGTCTAAAAACCCACAGGCACAGCCTAGCCTCGACAAAATATCCAGGCACAGACTGGACCAGAGTAAAGACGTCCAGGCACAGACTAGACGAGTCTAAAAACCTCCAGGCACAGACTAGACGAGTCTAAAAACCTCCAGGCACAGACTAGACGAGTCTAATAACCTTCAGGCACAGACTAGACGAGTCTAATAACCTTCAGGCACAGACTAGACGAGTCTAAAAACCTCCAGGCACAGACTAGACGAGTCTAAAACCCTCCAAGCACAGACTAGACGAGACTAAAAACCTCCAAGCACAGACTAGACGAGACTAAAAACCTCCAGGCACAGACTAGACGAGACTAAAATCCTCCAGGCACAGACTAGACTTGCCTAGACTAAAAACCTCCACGCACAGACTAGATATGACTAAAAACCTCCAGGCACAGACTAGACGTGTCTAAAAACCTTCAGGCACAGACTAGCCAAGACAAAATATCTCCTGGCACCTTCTGGACCAGAATAAAGACCTCCAGGCACAGAGTACACCAGAATAAAAACCTCCAGGCACAGAGTAGACCAGAATAAAAACCTCCAGGCACAGACTAGACTTGACTAGACTGAAAACCTCCAGGCACATACTAGATGATACTAAAAACCTCCAGGTACAGACTAGATAAGACTAAGAACCCCCAGGCACAGACTAGACAAGACTAAAAACCTACAGGCACAGACTAGACGAGACTGAAAACATCCAGGCACAGACTAGATGAGACTAAAACCTCCAGGCACAGACTAGATGAGACTAAAAACCTCCAGGCACAGACTAGATGAGATTATATACTTCCAGGCACAGACTAGACGAGACTAAAATCCTCCAGGCACAGACTAGACGAGACTAAAAACCTACAGGCACAGACTAGCCTAGACAAAATATGTCCTGGCACAGACTTGACCAGAATAAAAACCTCAGGGCACAGACTAGACCAGAATAAAAACCTCCAGGCACAGACTAGACCAGAATAAAAACCTCCAGGCACAGACTAGACGAGACTAGAAACCTCCAGGCACAGACTAGACGAGACTAAAAACCCCCAGGCACAGACTAGACCATAATAAAACCATCCAGGCACGGACTTGACTTGACCAGACTAAAAACCCCCAGGCACAGACTAGACCATAATAAAACCATCCAGGCACAGACTAGACCATAATAAAACCATCCAGGCACAGACTAGACCAGACCAAAAACCATCCTGGCACAGACTAGACCAGACTAAAAACCATCCAGGCACAGACTAGACCAGACTAAAAACCATCCAGGCACAGACTAGACCAGACAAAATATCTCCTCACACAGACTGGACCAGAATACAGACCTCCAGGCACAGACTAGACCAGAATAAAAACCTCCAGGCACACACTACACTTGACTAGACTAAAAACCTCCAGGCACAGACTAGATGCGACTAAGAACCCCCAGGCACACACTAGATAAGACTAAAAACCTTCAGGCACAGACTAGCCAAGACAAAATATCTCCTGGAACAGACTGGACCAGAATAAAGACCTACAAGCACAGACTAGACCAGAATAAAAACATCCAGGCACAGACTAGAAAAGAATAAAACCCTCCAGGCACAGACTTGACTTGACTAGACTAAAAACCTCCAGGCACAGACTAGATGAGACTATAAACTTACAGGCACTGACTAGACGAGACTAAAATCCTCCAGGCACAGACTAGATGTTTCTAGAAAGCTACAGGCACAGACTAGCCTAGACAAAATATCTCCTGGCACAGACTGGACCAGAATAAATACCTCCAGGAAAAGACCAGAACAGAATAAAAACCTCCAGGCACACACTACACTAGGCTAGACTAAAAACCTCCAGGCACAGACTAGATGAGATTAAAATCCCCCAGGCACAGACTATATAAGAATAGAATATTCCAGGCACAGACTAGACCAGAATAAAAACCTCCAGGCACAGACTAGACCAGAATAAAACCCTCCAGGCACAGACTAGACTTGACTAGACTGAAAACCTCCAGGCACAGACTAGACGAGACTAAAATCCTCCAGGCACAGACTAGATGTGTCTAGAAACCTACAGGAACAGACTAGCCTAGACAAAATATGTCCTGGCACAGAATGGACCAGAATAAAGACCTAAAGGCACAGACTAGACCAGAATAAAAAATTCAGTGCACAGACTAGACCAGAATAAAAACCTCCAGGCACAGACTAGACCGGAATAAAAACCTCCAGGCACAGACTAGACCAGAATAAAAACCTCCAGGCACAGACTTGAACAGAATAAAACCCTCCAGGCACAGACTTAACTTGACTAGACTAAAAACCTCCAGGCACAGACTAGATATGACTAAAAACCTCCACGCACAGACTAGATGAGACTATAAACCTCCAGGCACAAACTAGACGAGAATAAAAACCTACAGGCACAGACTAGATGTGTCTAGAAACCTACAGGCACAGACTAGACTAGAAAAATATCCGCTGGCACAGACTGAACCAGAATAAAGTCCTCCAGGCACAAACTAGACCAGAATAAAAACCTCCGGGCACAGACTACACTAGACTAGACTAAGAAACTCCAGGCACAGACAAGATGACAGTAAAAACCCCGAGGCACAGACAAGATATGAATAAAATTATCAAGGCAAAGACTAGACGAGACTAAAAACCTCCAGGCACAGAGTAGACGTGTCTAAAAACCCACAGGCACAGCCTAGCCTCGACAAAATATCCAGGAACAGACTGGACCAGAGTAAAGACGTCCAGGCACAGACTAGACGAGTCTAATAACCTCCAGGCACAGACTAGACGAGTCTAATAACCTTCAGGCACAGACTAGACGAGTCTAATAACCTTCAGGCACAGACTAGACGAGTCTAATAACCTTCAGGCACAGACTAGACGAGACTAAAAACCTCCAGGCACAGACTAGACGAGACTAATAACCTCCAGGCACAGACTAGACGAGACTAAAATCCTCCAGACACAGAGTAGACTTGCCTAGACTAAAAACCTCCACGCACAGACTAGATATGACTAAAAACCTCCACGCACAGACTAGACGTGTCTAAAAACCTTCAGGCACAGACTAGCCAAGACAAAATATCTCCTGGCACCTTCTGGAACAGAATAAAGACCTCCAGGCACAGAGTACACCAGAATAAAAACCTCCAGGCACAGACTAGACCAGAATAAAAACCTCCAGGCACAGACTAGACGAGACTAAAAACCTCCAGGCACAGACTAGCCGAGACAAAATATTTCCTGGCACATACAGGACCAGAATAAAGACATCCAGGAATAGAGAAGATGAGACTAAAAACTTTCAGGCACAGACTAGACCAGAATAAAAACCTCAAGGCACAAACTAGACCAGAATAAAAACCTCCAGGCACAGACTTGATTAGATTAGACTAAAAACCTCCAGGCACAGACTGGATGAGATTATAAACCTCCAGGCACAGACTAGACGAGACTAAAAACCTCCAGGCACAGAGTAGTTGAGACTAAAAACCTCCAGGCACAGACTAGACGAGACTAAAAACCTCCAGGCACAGACTAGACGAGACAAAATATCTCCTGGCACAGACTGGACCAGAATAAATACCTCCAGGAAAAGACCAGAACAGAATAAAAACCTCCAGGCACACACTACACTAGACTAGACTAAAAACCTCCAGGCACAGACTAGACCAGAATAAAAACCTCCAGGCACAGACTAGACGAGACTAGAAACCTCCAGGCACAGACTAGACGAGACTAAAAACCCCCAGGCACAGACTAGACCATAATAAAACCATCCAGGCACAGACTAGACCATAATAAAACCATCCAGGCACAGACTAGACCAGACTAAAAACCATCCAGGCACAGACTAGACCAGACTAAAAACCATCCAGGCACAGACTAGACCAGACAAAATATCTCCTCACACAGACTGGACCAGAATACGGACCTCCAGGCACAGACTAGACCAGAATAAATAACTCCAGGCACACACTACACTTGACTAGACTAAAAACCTCCAGGCACAGACTAGATGCGACTAAGAACCCCCAGGCACACACTAGATAAGACTAAAAACCTTCAGGCACAGACTAGCCAAGACAAAATATCTCCTGGCACAGACTGGACCAGAATAAAGACCTACAAGCACAGACTAGACCAGAATAAAAACATCCAGGCACGGACTAGACCAGAATAAAAACCTCTAGGCACAGACTAGAAAAGAATAAAACCCTCCAGGCACAGACTTGACTTGACTAGACTAAAAACCTCCAGGCACAGACTAGATGAGACTATAAACTTACAGGCACTGACTAGACGAGACTAAAATCCTCCAGGCACAGACTAGATGTTTCTAGAAAGCTACAGGCACAGACTAGCCTAGACAAAATATCTCCTGGCACAGACTGGACCAGAATAAATACCTCCAGGAAAAGACCAGAACAGAATAAAAACCTCCAGGCACACACTACACTAGACTAGACTAAAAACCTCCAGGCACAGACTAGATGAGACTAAAAACCTCCAGGCACAGACTAGATGAGATTAAAATCCCCCAGGCACAGACTATATAAGAATAGAATACTCCAGGCACAGACTAGACCAGACTAAAAACCCCCAGGCACAGACTAGACCATAATAAAACCATCCAGGCACGGACTTGACTTGACCAGACTAAAAACCCCCAGGCACAGACTAGACCATAATAAAACCATCCAGGCACAGACTAGACCATAATAAAACCATCCAGGCACAGACTAGACCAGACTAAAAACCATCCAGGCACAGACTAGACTAGACTAAAAACCATCCAGGCACAGACTAGACCAGACTAAAAACCATCCAGGCACAGACTAGACCAGACAAAATATCTCCTCATACAGACTGGACCAGAATACGGACCTCCAGGCACAGACTAGACCAGAATAAAAACCTCCAGGCACACACTACACTTGACTAAACTAAAAACCTCCAGGCACAGACTAGATGCGACTAAGAACCCCCAGGCACAGACTAGATAAGACTAAAAACCTTCAGGCACAGACTAGCCAAGACAAAATATCTCCTGGCACAGAATGGACCAGAATAAAGACCTACAAGCACAGACTAGACCAGAATAAAAACCTCCAGGCACAGACTTGAACAGAATAAAACCCTCCAGGCACAGACTTGACTAGACTAAAAACCTCCAGGCACAGACTAGATATGACTAAAAACCTCCACGCACAGACTAGATGAGACTATAAACCTCCAGGCACAAACTAGAAAAGAATAAAAACCTACAGGCACAGACTAGATGTGTCTAGAAACCTACAGGCACAGACTAGACTAGAAAAATATCCGCTGGCACAGACTGAACCAGAATAAAGTCCTCCAGGCACAAACTAGACCAGAATAAAAACCTCCGGGCACAGACTACACTAGACTAGACTAAGAAACTCCAGGCACAGACAAGATGACAGTAAAAACCCCGAGGCACAGACAAGATATGAATAAAATTATCAAGGCAAAGACTAGACGAGACTAAAAACCTCCAGGCACAGAGTAGACGTGTCTAAAAACCCACAGGCACAGCCTAGCCTCGACAAAATATCCAGGCACAGACTGGACCAGAGTAAAGACGTCCAGGCACAGACTAGACGAGTCTAAAAACCTCCAGGCACAGACTAGACGAGTCTAAAAACCTCCAGGCACAGACTAGACGAGTCTAAAAACCTTCAGGCACAGACTAGACGAGTCTAATAACCTTCAGGCACAGACTAGACGAGTCTAAAAACCTCCAGGCACAGACTAGACGAGTCTAAAAACCTCCAGGCACAGACTAGACCAGAATAAAAACCTCCAGGCACAGACTAGACGAGTCTAATAACCTCCAGGCACAGACTAGACGAGACTAAAAACCTCCAGGCACAGACTAGATGAGACTAAAAACCTCCAGGCACAGACTAGACGAGACTAAAATCCTCCAGACACAGAGTAGACTTGCCTAGACTAAAAACCTCCACGCACAGACTAGATATGACTAAAAACCTCCACGCACAGACTAGACATGTCTAAAAACCTTCAGGCACAGACTAGCCAAGACAAAATATCTCCTGGCACCTTCTGGACCAGAATAAAGACCTCCAGGCACAGACTAGACCAGAATAAAAACCTCCAGGCACACACTACACTTGACTAAACTAAAAACCTCCAGGCACAGACTAGATGCGACTAAGAACCCCCAGGCACAGACTAGATAAGACTAAAAACCTTCAGGCACAGACTAGCCAAGACAAAATATCTCCTGGCACAGACTGGACCAGAATAAAGACCTACAAGCACAGACTAGACCAGACTAAAAACCTCCAGGCACAGACTAGACCAGAATAAAACCCTCCAGGCACAGACTAGACTTGACTAGACTGAAAACCTCCAGGCACAGACTAGACGAGACTAAAATCCTCCAGGCACAGACTAGATGTGTCTAGAAACCTACAGGAACAGACAAGCCTAGACAAAATATGTCCTGGCACAGAATGGACCAGAATAAAGACCTAAAGGCACAGACTAGACCAGAATAAAAACTTCAGTGCACAGACTAGACCAGAATAAAAACCTCCAGGCACAGACTAGACCAGAATAAAAACCTCCAGGCACAGACTTGAACAGAATAAAACCCTCCAGGCACAGACTTAACTTGACTAGACTAAAAACCTCCAGGCACAGACTAGATATGACTAAAAACCTCCACGCACAGACTAGATGAGACTATAAACCTCCAGGCACAAACTAGACGAGAATAAAAACCTACAGGCACAGACTAGATGTGTCTAGAAACCTACAGGCACAGACTAGACTAGAAAAATATCCGCTGGCACAGACTGAACCAGAATAAAGTCCTCCAGGCACAAACTAGACCAGAATAAAAACCTCCGGGCACAGACTACACTAGACTAGACTAAGAAACTCCAGGCACAGACAAGATGACAGTAAAAACCCCGAGGCACAGACAAGATATGAATAAAATTATCAAGGCAAAGACTAGACGAGACTAAAAACCTCCAGGCACAGAGTAGACGTGTCTAAAAACCCACAGGCACAGCCTAGCCTCGACAAAATATCCAGGAACAGACTGGACCAGAGTAAAGACGTCCAGGCACAGACTAGACGAGTCTAATAACCTCCAGGCACAGACTAGACGAGTCTAATAACCTTCAGGCACAGACTAGACGAGTCTAATAACCTTCAGGCACAGACTAGACGAGTCTAATAACCTTCAGGCACAGACTAGACGAGACTAAAAACCTCCAGGCACAGACTAGACGAGACTAATAACCTCCAGGCACAGACTAGACGAGACTAAAATCCTCCAGACACAGAGTAGACTTGCCTAGACTAAAAACCTCCACGCACAGACTAGACGTGTCTAAAAACCTTCAGGCACAGACTAGCCAAGACAAAATATCTCCTGGCACCTTCTGGAACAGAATAAAGACCTCCAGGCACAGAGTACACCAGAATAAAAACCTCCAGGCACAGACTAGACCAGAATAAAAACCTCCAGGCACAGACTAGACGAGACTAAAAACCTCCAGGCACAGACTAGCCGAGACAAAATATTTCCTGGCACATACAGGACCAGAATAAAGACATCCAGGAATAGAGAAGATGAGACTAAAAACTTTCAGGCACAGACTAGACCAGAATAAAAACCTCAAGGCACAAACTAGACCAGAATAAAAACCTCCAGGCACAGACTTGATTAGATTAGACTAAAAACCTCCAGGCACAGACTGGATGAGATTATAAACCTCCAGGCACAGACTAGACGAGACTAAAAACCTCCAGGCACAGAGTAGTTGAGACTAAAAACCTCCAGGCACAGACTAGACGAGACTAAAAACCTCCAGGCACAGACTAGACGAGACAAAATATCTCCTGGCACAGACTGGACCAGAATAAATACCTCCAGGAAAAGACCAGAACAGAATAAAAACCTCCAGGCACACACTACACTAGACTAGACTAAAAACCTCCAGGCACAGACTAGACCAGAATAAAAACCTCCAGGCACAGACTAGACGAGACTAGAAACCTCCAGGCACAGACTAGACGAGACTAAAAACCCCCAGGCACAGACTAGACCATAATAAAACCATCCAGGCACAGACTAGACCATAATAAAACCATCCAGGCACAGACTAGACCAGACTAAAAACCATCCAGGCACAGACTAGACCAGACTAAAAACCATCCAGGCACAGACTAGACCAGACAAAATATCTCCTCACACAGACTGGACCAGAATACGGACCTCCAGGCACAGACTAGACCAGAATAAATAACTCCAGGCACACACTACACTTGACTAGACTAAAAACCTCCAGGCACAGACTAGATGCGACTAAGAACCCCCAGGCACACACTAGATAAGACTAAAAACCTTCAGGCACAGACTAGCCAAGACAAAATATCTCCTGGCACAGACTGGACCAGAATAAAGACCTACAAGCACAGACTAGACCAGAATAAAAACATCCAGGCACAGACTAGACCAGAATAAATAACTCCAGGCACACACTACACTTGACTAGACTAAAAACCTCCAGGCACAGACTAGATGCGACTAAGAACCCCCAGGCACACACTAGATAAGACTAAAAACCTTCAGGCACAGACTAGCCAAGACAAAATATCTCCTGGCACAGACTGGACCAGAATAAAGACCTACAAGCACAGACTAGAAAAGAATAAAACCCTCCAGGCACAGACTTGACTTGACTAGACTAAAAACCTCCAGGCACAGACTAGATGAGACTATAAACTTACAGGCACTGACTAGACGAGACTAAAATCCTCCAGGCACAGACTAGATGTTTCTAGAAAGCTACAGGCACAGACTAGCCTAGACAAAATATCTCCTGGCACAGACTGGACCAGAATAAATACCTCCAGGAAAAGACCAGAACAGAATAAAAACCTCCAGGCACACACTACACTAGACTAGACTAAAAACCTCCAGGCACAGACTAGATGAGACTAAAAACCTCCAGGCACAGACTAGATGAGATTAAAATCCCCCAGGCACAGACTATATAAGAATAGAATACTCCAGGCACAGACTAGACCAGAATAAAAACCTCCAGGCACAGACTAGACTTGACTAGACTGAAAACCTCCAGGCACAGACTAGACGAGACTAAAATCCTCCAGGCACAGACTAGATGTGTCTAGAAACCTACAGGAACAGACTAGCCTAGACAAAATATGTCCTGGCACAGAATGGACCAGAATAAAGACCTAAAGGCACAGACTAGACCAGAATAAAAACTTCAGTGCACAGACTAGACCAGAATAAAAACCTCCAGGCACAGACTAGACCAGAATAAAAACCTCCAGGCACAGACTTGAACAGAATAAAACCCTCCAGGCACAGACTTAACTTGACTAGACTAAAAACCTCCAGGCACAGACTAGATATGACTAAAAACCTCCACGCACAGACTAGATGAGACTATAAACCTCCAGGCACAAACTAGACGAGAATAAAAACCTACAGGCACAGACTAGATGTGTCTAGAAACCTACAGGCACAGACTAGACTAGAAAAATATCCGCTGGCACAGACTGAACCAGAATAAAGTCCTCCAGGCACAAACTAGACCAGAATAAAAACCTCCGGGCACAGACTACACTAGACTAGACTAAGAAACTCCAGGCACAGACAAGATGACAGTAAAAACCCCGAGGCACAGACAAGATATGAATAAAATTATCAAGGCAAAGACTAGACGAGACTAAAAACCTCCAGGCACAGAGTAGACGTGTCTAAAAACCCACAGGCACAGCCTAGCCTCAACAAAATATCCAGGCACAGACTGGACCAGAGTAAAGACGTCCAGGCACAGACTAGACGAGTCTAAAAACCTCCAGGCACAGACTAGACGAGTCTAAAAACCTCCAGGCACAGACTAGACGAGTCTAAAAACCTCCAGGCACAGACTAGACGAGTCTAAAAACCTCCAGGCACAGACTAGACGAGTCTAAAACCCTCCAGGCACAGACTAGACGAGTCTAAAACCCTCCAGGCACAGACTAGACGAGTCTAAAACCCTCCAGGCACAGACTAGACGAGTCTAAAACCCTCCAAGCACAGACTAGACGAGACTAAAAACCTCCAAGCACAGACTAGACGAGTCTAATAACCTCCAGGCACAGACTAGACGAGACTAAAATCCTCCAGGCACAGAGTAGACTTGCCTAGACTAAAAACCTCCACGCACAGACTAGATATGACTAAAAATCTCCACGCACAGACTAGACGTGTCTAAAAACCTTCAGGCACAGACTAGCCAAGACAAAATATCTCCTGGCACCTTCTGGACCAGAATAAAGACCTCCAGGCACAGAGTACACCAGAATAAAAACCTCCAGGCACAGAGTAGACCAGAATAAAAACCTCCAGGCACAGACTAGACTTGACTAGACTGAAAACCTCCAGGCACATACTAGATGATACTAAAAACCTCCAGGTACAGACTAGATAAGACTAAGAACCCCCAGGCACAGACTAGACAAGACTAAAAACCTACAGGCACAGACTAGACGAGACTGAAAACATCCAGGCACAGACTAGATGAGACTAAAAACCTCCAGGCACAGACTAGATGAGACTAAAAACCTCCAGGCACAGACTAGATGAGATTATATACTTCCAGGCACAGACTAGACGAGACTAAAATCCTCCAGGCACAGACTAGACGAGACTAAAAACCTACAGGCACAGACTAGCCTAGACAAAATATGTCCTGGCACAGACTTGACCAGAATAAAAACCTCAGGGCACAGACTAGACCAGAATAAAAACCTCCAGGCACAGACTAGACCAGAATAAAAACCTCCAGGCACAGACTAGACGAGACTAGAAACCTCCAGGCACAGACTAGACGAGACTAAAAACCCCCAGGCACAGACTAGACCATAATAAAACCATCCAGGCACAGACTAGACCATAATAAAACCATCCAGGCACAGACTAGACCAGACCAAAAACCATCCTGGCACAGACTAGACCAGACTAAAAACCATCCAGGCACAGACTAGACCAGACTAAAAACCATCCAGGCACAGACTAGACCAGACAAAATATCTCCTCACACAGACTGGACCAGAATACAGACCTCCAGGCACAGACTAGACCAGAATAAAAACCTCCAGGCACACACTACACTTGACTAGACTAAAAACCTCCAGGCACAGACTAGATGCGACTAAGAACCCCCAGGCACACACTAGATAAGACTAAAATCCTTCAGGCACAGACTAGCCAAGACAAAATATCTCCTGGCACAGACTGGACCAGAATAAAGACCTACAAGCACAGACTAGACCAGAATAAAAACATCCAGGCACGGACTAGAAAAGAATAAAACCCTCCAGGCACAGACTTGACTTGACTAGACTAAAAACCTCCAGGCACAGACTAGATGAGACTATAAACTTACAGGCACTGACTAGACGAGACTAAAATCCTCCAGGCACAGACTAGATGTTTCTAGAAAGCTACAGGCGCAGACTAGCCTAGACAAAATATCTCCTGGCACAGACTGGACCAGAATAAATACCTCCAGGAAAAGACCAGAACAGAATAAAAACCTCCAGGCACACACTACACTAGGCTAGACTAAAAACCTCCAGGCACAGACTAGATGAGATTAAAATCCCCCAGGCACAGACTATATAAGAATAGAATATTCCAGGCACAGACTAGACCAGAATAAAAACCTCCAGGCACAGACTAGACCAGAATAAAACCCTCCAGGCACAGACTAGACTTGACTAGACTGAAAACCTCCAGGCACAGACTAGACGAGACTAAAATCCTCCAGGCACAGACTAGATGTGTCTAGAAACCTACAGGAACAGACTAGCCTAGACAAAATATGTCCTGGCACAGAATGGACCAGAATAAAGACCTAAAGGCACAGACTAGACCAGAATAAAAAATTCAGTGCACAGACTAGACCAGAATAAAAACCTCCAGGCACAGACTAGACCGGAATAAAAACCTCCAGGCACAGACTAGACCAGAATAAAAACCTCCAGGCACAGACTTGAACAGAATAAAACCCTCCAGGCACAGACTTAACTTGACTAGACTAAAAACCTCCAGGCACAGACTAGATATGACTAAAAACCTCCACGCACAGACTAGATGAGACTATAAACCTCCAGGCACAAACTAGACGAGAATAAAAACCTACAGGCACAGACTAGATGTGTCTAGAAACCTACAGGCACAGACTAGACTAGAAAAATATCCGCTGGCACAGACTGAACCAGAATAAAGTCCTCCAGGCACAAACTAGACCAGAATAAAAACCTCCGGGCACAGACTACACTAGACTAGACTAAGAAACTCCAGGCACAGACAAGATGACAGTAAAAACCCCGAGGCACAGACAAGATATGAATAAAATTATCAAGGCAAAGACTAGACGAGACTAAAAACCTCCAGGCACAGAGTAGACGTGTCTAAAAACCCACAGGCACAGCCTAGCCTCGGCAAAATATCCAGGCACAGACTGGACCAGAGTAAAGACGTCCAGGCACAGACTAGACGAGTCTAAAAACCTCCAGGCACAGACTAGACGAGTCTAAAAACCTCCAGGCACAGACTAGACGAGTCTAATAACCTTCAGGCACAGACTAGACGAGTCTAATAACCTTCAGGCACAGACTAGACGAGTCTAATAACCTTCAGGCACAGACTAGACGAGTCTAATAACCTTCAGGCACAGACTAGACGAGACTAAAAACCTCCAGGCACAGACTAGACGAGACTAATAACCTCCAGGCACAGACTAGACGAGACTAAAATCCTCCAGACACAGAGTAGACTTGCCTAGACTAAAAACCTCCACGCACAGACTAGACGTGTCTAAAAACCTTCAGGCACAGACTAGCCAAGACAAAATATCTCCTGGCATCTTCTGGACCAGAATAAAGACCTCCAGGCACAGAGTACACCAGAATAAAAACCTCCAGGCACAGACTAGACCAGAATAAAAACCTCCAGGCACAGACTAGACGAGACTAAAAACCTCCAGGCACAGACTAGCCGAGACAAAATATTTCCTGGCACATACAGGACCAGAATAAAGACATCCAGGAATAGAGAAGATGAGACTAAAAACTTTCAGGCACAGACTAGACCAGAATAAAAACCTCAAGGCACAAACTAGACCAGAATAAAAACCTCCAGGCACAGACTTGATTAGATTAGACTAAAAACCTCCAGGCACAGACTGGATGAGATTATAAACCACCAGGCACAGACTAGACGAGACTAAAAACCTCCAGGCACAGAGTAGTTGAGACTAAAAACCTCCAGGCACAGACTAGACGAGACTAAAAACCTCCAGGCACAGACTAGACGAGACAAAATATCTCCTCACACAGACTGGACCAGAATAAATACCTCCAGGAAAAGACCAGAACAGAATAAAAACCTCCAGGCACACACTACACTAGACTAGACTAAAAACCTCCAGGCACAGACTAGACCAGAATAAAAACCTCCAGGCACAGACTAGACGAGACTAGAAACCTCCAGGCACAGACTAGACGAGACTAAAAACCCCCAGGCACAGACTAGACCATAATAAAACCATCCAGGCACAGACTAGACCATAATAAAACCATCCAGGCACAGACTAGACCATAATAAAACCATCCAGGCACAGACTAGACCAGACTAAAAACCATCCAGGCACAGACTAGACCAGACAAAATATCTCCTCACACAGACTGGACCAGAATACGGACCTCCAGGCACAGACTAGACCAGAATAAAAACCTCCAGGCACACACTACACTTGACTAGACTAAAAACCTCCAGGCACAGACTAGATGCGACTAAGAACCCCCAGGCACACACTAGATAAGACTAAAAACCTTCAGGCACAGACTAGCCAAGACAAAATATCTCCTGGCACAGACTGGACCAGAATAAAGACCTACAAGCACAGACTAGACCAGAATAAAAACATCCAGGCACGGACTAGACCAGAATAAAAACCTCTAGGCACAGACTAGAAAAGAATAAAACCCTCCAGGCACAGACTTGACTTGACTAGACTAAAAACCTCCAGGCACAGACTAGATGAGACTATAAACTTACAGGCACTGACTAGACGAGACTAAAATCCTCCAGGCACAGACTAGATGTTTCTAGAAAGCTACAGGCACAGACTAGCCTAGACAAAATATCTCCTGGCACAGACTGGACCAGAATAAATACCTCCAGGAAAAGACCAGAACAGAATAAAAACCTCCAGGCACACACTACACTAGACTAGACTAAAAACCTCCAGGCACAGACTAGATGAGACTAAAAACCTCCAGGCACAGACTAGATGAGATTAAAATCCCCCAGGCACAGACTATATAAGAATAGAATACTCCAGGCACAGACTAGACCAGAATAAAAACCTCCAGTCACAGACTAGACCAGAATAAAACCCTCCAGGCACAGACTAGACTTGACTAGACTGAAAACCTCCAGGCACAGACTAGACGAGACTAAAATCCTCCAGGCACAGACTAGATGTGTCTAGAAACCTACAGGAACAGACAAGCCTAGACAAAATATGTCCTGGCACAGAATGGACCAGAATAAAGACCTAAAGGCACAGACTAGACCAGAATAAAAACTTCAGTGCACAGACTAGACCAGAATAAAAACCTCCAGGCACAGACTAGACCAGAATAAAAACCTCCAGGCACAGACTTGAACAGAATAAAACCCTCCAGGCACAGACTTAACTTGACTAGACTAAAAACCTCCAGGCACAGACTAGATATGACTAAAAACCTCCACGCACAGACTAGATGAGACTATAAACCTCCAGGCACAAACTAGACGAGAATAAAAACCTACAGGCACAGACTAGATGTGTCTAGAAACCTACAGGCACAGACTAGACTAGAAAAATATCCGCTGGCACAGACTGAACCAGAATAAAGTCCTCCAGGCACAAACTAGACCAGAATAAAAACCTCCGGGCACAGACTACACTAGACTAGACTAAGAAACTCCAGGCACAGACAAGATGACAGTAAAAACCCCGAGGCACAGACAAGATATGAATAAAATTATCAAGGCAAAGACTAGACGAGACTAAAAACCTCCAGGCACAGAGTAGACGTGTCTAAAAACCCACAGGCACAGCCTAGCCTCAACAAAATATCTAGGCACAGACTGGACCAGAGTAAAGACGTCCAGGCACAGACTAGATGACACTAAAAACCTCCAGGCACAGACTAGACGAGTCTAAAAACCTCCAGGCACAGACTAGACGAGTCTAAAAACCACCAGGTACAGACTAGACGAGTCTAATAACCTTCAGGCACAGACTAGACGAGTCTAATAACCTTCAGGCACAGACTAGACGAGACTAGAAACCTCCAGGCACAGACTAGACGAGACTAAAAACCTCCAGGCACAGACTAGACAAGACTAAAAACCTCCAGGCACAGACTAGACAAGACTAAAAACCTTCAGGCACAGACTAGACAAGACTAAAAACCTACAGGCACAGACTAAACGAGACTAAAATCCTCCAGACACAGAGTAGACTTGCCTAGACTAAAAACCTCCACGCACAGACTAGATATGACTAAAAATCTCCACGCACAGACTAGACGTGTCTAAAAACCTTCAGGCACAGACTAGCCAAGACAAAATATCTCCTGGCACCTTCTGGACCAGAATAAAGACCTCCAGGCACAGAGTACACCAGAATAAAAACATCCAGGCACAGACTAGACCAGAATAAAAACCTCCAGGCACAGACTAGACTTGACTAGACTAAAAACCTCCAGGCACAGACTAGATGATACTAAAAACCTCCAGGTACAGACTAGATAAGACTAAGAACCCCCAGGCACAGACTAGACAAGACTAAGAACCCCCAGGCACAGACTAGACAAGACTAAAAACCTCCAGGCACAGACTAGATGAGACTAAAAACCTCCAGGCACAGACTAGATGAGACTAAAAACCTCCAGGCACAGACTAGATGAGACTAAAAACCTCCAGGCACAGACTAGATGAGATTATATACTTCCAGGCACAGACTAGATGAGACTAAAATCCTCCAGGCACAGACTAGATGTGTCTAGAAACCTACAGGCACAGACTAGCCTCGACAAAATACCCCCTGGCACAGACTGGACCAGAATAAAAACCTCAGGGCACAGACTAGACCAGAATAAAAACCTCCAGGCACAGACTAGACCAGACTAGAAACCTCCAGGCACAGACTAGACCAGACTAGAAACCCCCAGGCACAGACTAGACCATAATAAAACCATCCAGGCACGGACTTGACTTGACCAGACTAAAAACCCCCAGGCACAGACTAGATGAGACTAAAAACCTCCAGGCACAGACTAGATGAGACTAAAAACCTACAGGCACAGACTAGACTTGTGTAGAACCCTAGAGGCACAGACTAGCCTAGACAAAATATCTCCTCGCACAGACTGGACCAGAATACAGACCTCCAGGCACAGACTAGACCAGAATAAAAACCTCCAGGCACACACTACACTTGACTAGACTAAAAAAATCCAGGCACAGACTAGATGAGACTAAGAAACCCCAGGCACAGACTAGACGAGACTAAAAACCTCCAGGCACAGACTAGACGAGACTAAAAACCTCCAGGCACAGACTAGAAAAGAATAAAAACCCTCCAGGCACAAACTAGTCCAGCACAAAAACCTCCAGGCACACACTTGACTAGACTAGAATAAAAACCTCCAGGCACAGACTAGAAAAGAATAAAAACCCTCCAGGCACAAACTAGTCCAGCATAAAACCTCCAGGCACACACTTGACTAGACAAGAATAAAAACCTCCAGGCACAGACTAGAAAAGAATAAAAACCCTCCAGGCACAAACTAGTCCAGCATAAAAACCTCCAGGCACACACTTGACTAGACTAGAATAAAAACCTCCGGGCACAGACTAGATGAGACTGAAAACCTCCAGGCACAGACTAGACAAGACTCAAAACCTCCAGGCACAGACTAGACATGTCTAAAAACCTACAGGCACAGACTAGCCAAGACAAAATATCTCCTGGCACATTCCGGACCAGAATAAAAACCTCCAGGCACAAACTAGACCAGAATAAAAACCTCCATGCACAGACTTGACTTGACTAGACTAAAAACCTCCAGCCACAGACAAGATGTGACTAAAAACCCCCAGGCACAGACTAGATTAGAATAAAATCCTCCAGGCACAGTCTAGACCTGAATAAAAACCTCCAGGCACAGACTAGACCAGAATAAAAACCTCCAGGCACAGACTAGACCAGAATAAAACCCTCCAGGCACTGACTTGACTTGAGTAGTCTAAAAACCTCCAGGCACAGACTAGACCAGAATAAAAACCTCCAGGCACAGACAAGATGTGACTAAAAACCCCCAGGCACAGACCAGATTAGAATAAAATCCTCAAGCACAGTCTAGACCAGAATAAAAACCTCCAGGCACAGACTAGACCAGAATAAAAACCTCTAGGCACAGACAAGAAAAGAATAAAACCCTCCAGGCACAGACTTGACTTGACTAGACTAAAAACATAAAGGCACAGACTAGATGAGACTAAAAACCTCCAGGCACAGACTAGATGAGACTAAAAACCTCCAGGCACAGACTAGATGAGACTAAAAACCCCCAGGCACAGACTAGATGAGACTAAAAACCCCCAGGCACAGACTAGATGAGACTAAAAACCCCCAGGCACAGACTAGACGAGACTAAAAACCTCCAGGCACAGACTAGACGTGCCTAAAAACCTACAGGCACAGACTAGCCAAGACAAAATATCTCCTGGCACCTTCTGGACCAGAATAAAAACCTCCAGGCACAGACTAGACGTGCCTAAAAACCTACAGGCACAAACTAGCCGAGACAAAATATCTCCAGGCACAGACTAGAACAGAATAAAAACCTCAGGGCACAGACTAGACCAGAATAAAAACCTCCAGGCACAGACTACACTAGACTAGACTAAAAACCTCCAGCCACAGACAAGATGTGACTAAAAACCTCCAGGCACAGACTAGATATGACTAAAAACGCCCAGGCACAGACTAGATATGACTATAATCCTCCAGGCACAGTCCAGACCAGATTGAAAACCTCCAGGCACAGACTAGACCAGAATAAAAACCTCCAAACACTAACTTGACTTGAGTAGTCTAAAAACCTCCAGGCACAGACTAGATATGACCAAAAACCTCCAGGCACAGACTAGATAAGAATAAAATACTAAAGGCAAAGACTAGATGAGACTATAAACTTCCAGGCACAGACTAGACTTGACAAGACTAAAAACCTCCAGGCACAGACTAGATGAGACTAAGAACCCCCAGGCACAGACTAGAAAAGACTAAAAACCTCCAGGCACAGACTAGACGAGACTAAAAACCTCCAGGCACAGACTAGACGTGCCTAAAAACCTACAGGTACAGACTAGCCAAGACAAAATATCTCCTGGCACCTTCTGGACCAGAATAAAAACCTCCAGGCACAGACTAGACCAGAATAAAAACCTCCAGGAAAAGACTAGACAAGAATAAATACCCTCCAGGCACAAACTAGACCAGAATAAAAACCTCCAGGCACAGACTTACCTTGACTAGACTAAAAACCTCCAGCCACAGACAAGATGTGACTAAAAACCCCCAGGCACACACTAGATTAGAATAAAATCCTCCAGGCACAGTCTAGACCTGAATAAAAACCTCCAGGCACAGACTAGACCAGAATAAAAACCTCCAGGCACAGACTAGAAAAGAATAAAACCCTCCAGGCACAGACTTGACTTGACTAGACTAAAAACCTCCAGGCACAGACTAGATGAGACTATAAACCTCCAGGCACAGACTAGATGAGACTATAAACCTCCAGGCACAGACTAGATGAGACTATAAACTTCCAGGCACAGGCTAGACGAGACTAATATCCTCCAGGCACAGACTAGATGTATCTAGAAACCTACAGGCACAGACTAGCCTAGACAAAATATGTCCTGGCACAGACTGGACCAGAATAAAGACCTCCAGGCACAGACTAGACGAGACTAAAAACCTCCAGGCACAGACTAGCCTCGACTAAATATCCCCTGGCACAGACTGGACCAGACCAAAAACCTCAAGGCACAGACTAGACCAGACTAAAAACCTCAAGGCACAAACTAGACCAGACTAAAAATCTCCAGGCACAGTCTAGATGAGACTATAAACTTCCAGGCACAGGCTAGACGAGACTAAAAACCTCCAGCCACAGACAAGATGTGACTAAAAACCCCCAGGCACAGACTAGATAAGAATAAAACCCTCCAGGCACAGACTAGACCAGAATGAAAACCTCCAGGCACAGACTAGACCAGAATGAAAACCTCCAGGCACAGACTAGACCAGAATGAAAACCTCCAGGCACTGACTTGACTTGAGTAGTCTAAAAACCTCCAGGCACAGACTAGATATGACTAAAAACCTCCAGGCACAGACTAGGTAAGAATAAAATACTAAAGGCAAAGACTAGATGAGACTATAAACTTCCAGGCACAGACTAGACTTGACAAGACTAAAAACCTCCAGGCACAGACTAGAAAAGAATAAAAACCACCAAGCACAGACTAGATGTGTCTAGAAACCTACAGGCACAGACTAGACTAGACAAAATATCCCCTGGCACAGACTAGACCAGAATAAAGACCTCCAGGCACAGAGTAGACCAGAATAAAAACCTCCAGGAACAGTCTAGATGAGACTAAAAACCTCCAGGCACAGACTAGACTTGTGTAGAACCCTAGAGGCACAGACTAGCCTAGACAAAATATCTCCTCGCACAGACTGGACCAGAATACAGACCTCCAGGCACAGACTAGACCAGAATAAAAACCTCCAGGCACACACTACACTTGACTAGACTAAAAAAATCCAGGCACAGACTAGATGAGACTAAGAAACCCCAGGCACAGACTAGACGAAACTAAAAACCTCCAGGCACAGACTAGTCCAGCACAAAAACCTCCAGGCACACACTTGACTAGACTAGAATAAAAACCTCCAGGCACAGACTAGAAAAGAATAAAAACCCTCCAGGCACAAACTAGTCCAGCATAAAAACCTCCAGGCACACACTTGACTAGACAAGAATAAAAACCTCCAGGCACAGACTAGATGAGACTAAGAACCCCCAGGCACAGAGTAGATAAGAATAAAAACCTCCAGGCACAGACTAGACGAGACTAAAAACCTCCAGGCACAGACTAGCCTCGACTAAATATCCCCTGGCACAGACTGGACCAGACCAAAAACCTCAAGGCACAGACTAGACCAGACTAAAAATCTCCAGGCACAGTCTAGATGAGACTATAAACTTCCAGGCACAGGCTAGACGAGACTAAAATCCTCCAGGCACAGACTAGATGTGTCTAGAAACCTACAGGCACAGACTAGCCTAGACAAAATATGTTCTGGCACAGACTGGACCAGAATAAAGACCTCCAGGCACAGACTAGAACAGAATAAAAACCTCAGGGCACAGACTAGACCAGAATAAAAACCTCCAGGCACAGACTACACTAGACTAGACTAAAAACCTCCAGCCACAGACAAGATGTGACTAAAAACTTCCAGGCACAGACTAGATAAGAATAAAGACCTCCAGGCACAGACTAGACCAGAATAAAACCCTCCAGGCACAGACTAGACCAGAATAAAAACCTCCAGGCACAGACTAGATGTGTCTAGAAACCTACAGGCACAGACTAGACTAGACAAAATATCCCCTGGCACAGACTGGACCAGAATAAAGACATCAAGGCACAAACTAGACCAGAATAAAAACCTCCGGGCACAGACTACACTAGACTAGACTAAGAAACTCCAGGCACAGACAAGATGACAGTAAAAACCCCGAGGCACAGACTAGATATGAATAAAATCCTGAAAGAAAGACTAGACGAGACTAAAAAACTCCAGGCACAGAGTAGACGTGTCTAAATACCCACAGGCACACACCTGCCTCGACAAAATATCCCCAGGCACAGACTGGACCAGAGTAAAGACCTCCAGGCACAGAATAGATGAGACTAAAAAAATCAAGGCACAAACTAGACCAGATGAAAAAACTCCAGGCACAGGCTTGACTTGAGGAGACTAAAAACCTCCAGTCACAGGCTTGACTAGACGAGACTAAAAACCTCCAGGCACAGGCTTGACTAGACGAGACTAAAAACCTCCAGGCACAGACTAGACGAGACTAAAAACCTCCAGGCACAGACTAGACGAGACTAAAAACCTCCAGGCACAGACTAGACGAGACTAAAAACCTCCAGGCACAGACTAGACGAGACTAAAAACCTCCAGGCACAGACTAGACGAGACTAAAAACCTCCAGGCACAGACTAGACGAGACTAAAAACCTCCAGGCACAGAATAGACGTGTCTAAAAAAACACAGACACAGACTAGCCTCGACAAAATACCCCCTGGCACAGACTGTACCAGAGTAAAGACCTCCAGGCACAGAATAGATGACAATTAATACCTCCAGGCACAGAATAGATGACAATAAATACCTCCAGGCACAGACTAGACCAGAATAAAAACCTCCAGGCACTAACTTGACCAGAATAAAACCCTCCAGGCACAGATTAGACTTGACAAGACTAAAAACCTCCAGGCACAGACTAGATGAGACTAAAAACCTCCAGGTACAGACTAGATGAGTCTAAGAACACCCAGGCACAGACTAGATAAGAATAAAAACCTCCAGGCACAGACTAGATGAGACTAAAATCCTCCAGGCACAGACTAGATGACAATAAATACCTCCAGGCACAGACTAGACCAGACGAAAAACCTCCAGGCACAGGCATGACTAGACCAGACGAAAAACCTCCAAGCACAGACTAGACCAGACGAAAAACCTCCAGGCACAGGCATGACTAGACCAGACGAAAAACCTCCAGGCACAGGCATGACTAGACCAGACGAAAAACCTCCAGGCACAGGCATGACTAGACCAGACGAAAAACCTCCAGGCACAGACTAGACCAGACGAAAAACCTCCAGGCACAGACTAGACCAGACGAAAAACCTCCAGGCACAGACTAGACCAGACGAAAAACCTCCAGGCACAGACTAGACCAGACGAAAAACCTCCAGGCACAGACTAGACCAGACGAAAAACCTCCAGGCACAGACTAGATGAGACGAAAAACCTCCAGGCACAGACTAGACGAGACTATAAACCTCCAGACACAAACTAGAAAAGAAAAAAAACCACCAAGCACAGACTAGATGTGTCTAGAAACCTACAGGCACAGACTAGACTAGACAAAATATCCCCTGGCACAGACTACACCAGAATAAAGACCTCCAGGCACAAACTAGATAAGAATAAAAACCTCCGGGCAGAGACTACACTAGACTAGACTAAAAAACTCCAGGAACAGACAAGATGAAAGTAAAAACCCCCAGGCACAGACTAAATATGAATAAAATCTTCCAGGCAAAGACTAGACCAGAATAAAAACCTCCAGGCACAGATTAGACGTGTCTAAAAACCTCCAGGCACAGACTAGCCTAGACAAAATATTTCCTGGCACAGACTGGACCAGAATAAAGACCTCCAGGCACAGACTAGGCCAGAATAAAAAAATCCAGGCACAGACTAGACCAGAATAAAAACCTCAAGGCACAAACTAGACCAGAATAAAAACCTCCAGGCACAGACTTGACTTGACTACACTAAAAACCTCCAGGCACAGACTAGATGAGACTAAGAACCCCCAGGCACAGACTAGAAAAGAATAAAAACCTCCAGGCACAGACTAGACCAGAATAAAAACCCTCCAGGCACAAACTAGACCAGAATAAAAACCCTCCAGGCACAAACTTGACAAGACTAGAATAAAAACATCCAGGCACAGATTAGATGAGACTATAAACCTCCAGGCTCAGACTAGACGAGACTAAAAACCTCCAGGCAAAGAGTATGTGAGACTTAAAACCCTCTGGGATAGTCTAGACCAGACTTAAAACCTCCAGGCACAGACTAGATCAGAATTAAAGTTCCAGGCAAACACTAGACTAGGCTAAAAACATCCAGGCAGAGACTACATGAGGCTAAAAACCTACAGGCACAGACAAGTCAAGATTAAATACCTCCAGACCGAGACTAGACCAGGCAAGAATTAAAACCTCCAGGTTGAGATTAGGAGAGACTAAAAACATCCAGGCACAGACTACACTAGAGGAGACTAAAAACATCCCAGCACAGACTAGAGTAGACTTAAAAGCCCCAGGCACAGACCAGCTTCCCCGAGCACAGACTGATTTCTCCAACCACAGATTCTGCAGGCACAGACTAAATTCCCCAGGCACAGAATAAATTTTCCTGTCACAGATTAAATTCTCCAGGTATAGTTTAAATTCCCGAGGCACATATTAAGTTCTCCAATCACATACAGCACTGACTGCAGGTGAACACACTGCACTACCATCTTACACACAACCTCGAGAGTCCGAGGCACGAGCCACAGCTGTGCTTTAGCTTTGTACACTGATAAAAGCTGACAATGAGCACGAACTGCCTCCCTTTCCCTGCCCAAAGAGAGCCCCTCTTCAACAACCTTTCTCCCACTCTGACCTTACGACTGTTTCCTGACTCTCTCCGGGCCTGTTCCATTTGCTTACCTTTCACGAGAACAGAGGTCCTAAACCACCCTTGAGAACAACCTCTTGTCGATAGCCGCTGTGTTCCTTCTCTGCCCACACACCTCTTCATCATCTGCAAAGTAAAACAGGACTGATACACAATAATGGGGACATGGAGCACAGATTACCTTTACCACAACTTCTCCCCCTGAGTCCTCCCACACAGTTCACTTTCCCTCATCACCACCTACAAATACAACACCTAAAAAACTCTCTACACAATGATACTTCATAATGCATGCACTAGTAAGTCTTAACGTGGCCAGAAGGTCTTAAATGAGACAAGACCCTTGCAAAAGCCCCCCCCAAATCACACCTCAAATAACCCACAAAGCTCCCAGGCCACAAAACCTGAGCCAACACAGAGAACTTTGCCTGATGAGAGCTGAACCTCAAATGAGCTCACTGAGCAGAGGCTGTGCCTCATATACCACAGGCCCCACCCGCAACCCCTCCCTCAATGGGGTGTGGGGAGGGGCAAACCACCAGCAGGGATAAAAGCACCCTGATGAGCCACAGCTGGGTTTTTGTCTTACTTGGATCTGGCTCTGTGGCTGCTCCTTGATTGCTCCCTATCTGCACCAAAGTTGCTGCCTGGCTGCTCGGAAAGTGTCCTGGCTTTTCCGTATCTGCTCACTAGTTTTGCTCCATGAGTCCTCTGTGGCTTTAATTTTCTGCTTGTCTTTCTCTGGCTCAGATGGGTGAGACTCGGAGATTCAGACTTTGAGGCTGAGACTCAGGGACTGAGATTCAAGGGCTCAGACTAGCGCTGACAATCTGGGACTCAGACTCTGTGCCTCAGACTACAGCCGAGACTGTGTTTGAAACTCCGTGGCTGAGACAGCGACTGAGACTCTGGGCCTGAGACTTTGGAACTGATACTTGCAGACTCAGACTTCAGGCCTAAGAATGTTTCTGAGACTCTTTGGCTAAGACTATGGAATTCAGACTTTGGGGATGAGACTCTGGCTACAACTCTGGGGTTCAGACTTTAGGGCTGAGACTGTGACTAAGACTCTGGGATTCAGATTTTGGGGCGGAGACCGCAGCTGAGACTCTGTAGCTCAGACTCTGTGGCTAAGACTCCAGGGCCCATACTCTGAGCTGAGACTGTGGCTAAGATTCTGCAGCTGAGACTCTAGGGCTAAGGCTCTGGGATTCAGGCTATGGGGCTGAGACTGTGCCTGAAACTCTGTGGCTTATACTCTGGGTCTCAGACTTTGAATCTAAGACTGTGACCGAGACTCTGTAATTAAGACTCCGTGGCTGACATGGCGGCTGACACTCTGGGCCTCAGACTTCAGAGCTGATACTCTCAGACTCAGTCTGTAGCGGAGACAGTGGCTGAGACTCTGTGGCTGAGAGTCTGTGTCTGAAAGAGTGCCTTAGACTCTGGGCCTCAAACTTAGGAGGTGATACTTTCAGGCTCAGACTCTGTGGCTGAGGCTGCTGCTGAGACTCTATGTCTACGACTCTGGAATTCAGACTCTGGGGCTGACACTTCAGCTGACACTCTGTGGCTCAGACTCCCTGGCTAAGACTCCAGGGCCCATACTCTGAGCTGACACTCTGCGGCAGAGATGCTGGTGCAGAGACGCTGGGGCTGGGACTAAGGGGCTAAAACTCAGGGGCTGAGACTACGTGGATGAGATGGGGGCTGAGACTCTGGGCCTCAGACGCTGGAGCTGGTACTCTCAGACTCAGACCGTGGCTGAGACTCTAGGCCTCAGACTTTTGAGCTGATACCTTCAAACTCGGTCTCGGTGGCTGAGATTGTTGCTGAGACTATAGCTAAGACTGTGGGGTTGATACTCTGGAGCTCAGGTTTTGGAGCTGATACTCTGGCTGAGACTCTCAGGCTCAGACTCTGTGGCAGATACGCTGGGGCTGAGACTCTCAGGCTCAGACTCTGTGGCAGACACTCCGGGACTGAGACTGTGGCCCTCAAAATCTGGGCCTGAGACTCTGGGGCTGAGACTCTCAGACTCTCAATATGTGGCTGAAACTGCTGCTGAAATTCTATGGCTAAGGCATTGCAGTTCAGACTTAGGGACTGATATGTGCCTGAGACTCTGTGGCTCAGACTCTGCACCTCACACTTCGAATCATAAACACCATGATCAAGAACGTAACTTAGACTCTGGGGTTGAGACTCTGCGGCTGAGACTCTTTCACAGACACTGGCGTTTATACTTTCTCGCTGAGACTCAGGGGCAAGGACTCTCGGGCTTAGACTCAGCTTGCTGAGACTCTCCAATCATAGACTACAATCTCCACTCAGAAACTAAAATCCCCACTCATGCAAGAAGTTCTCTGCTGAAACAGTAAGCTATGCAGGCACACAATTAGTTCTACACTGAGACACAAAGTTCTCCACTCCGACACTAATATCTCCAACCCTAACCCTAACACTGTCTAAGCCTAAGCCTAACTGCTCCCCCACCCATACTGCCCCCCCCAAAACCAACCCTAACCCTAACCCCTAAACCTAACTACTTACTGCCCCCCCCAACCCTAACCACCCCCCCCACCCATACTGCCCCCAATCCTAACCGGCCCCCCACCCTCACTGCGCCCCCAAACCTGCCTCTCCACCCTTACTGCCCCCCAACCCTAACTGCCCCCAACCCTAACCCTAACCGCAACTGCCCCCCAACCATAAGTACCCCCTGAACCCTAACTAGGGGTTAATCTAGTCTGTGATTGGGGAATATAACCTGTGAGTGGAGATTTTAGTCAGCAAGTGGAGTATTTAGTCTGTGACTGGAGAATTTAGTCTGTTTCTGGAGAATTTAATCTGTGACTGGAGAATCTAGTCTGTAATCCTAAAATTTAGTCTGTGATTGGAGAATATAGTTTGTGACTGCAGAAATTAGAATTTGACAGCAGAGTTTATTCTGTGACAGGAGAATTTAGTCTGTGATAGGAGAATAAATTATGCGCCTTGAGAATTTAGTCTGTACCAGGAGAATTTATTGTGTGAAAAGATTATTTAGTCTGTGATGGTGGAGCTCATTCTGTGCCTGGAGAATTTAGTCTGTGCCTGGAGAATTTAGTCTGTGACTGGTGAATTTAGACTGTGACTGAAGAATTCAGACTGACTGGAGAATTTAGTCTGTCACTGGATATTTTAGACTGCAGCTGGAGAATTTATTCTGTGACTGATGAATTTAGTCTGTGACTGGAGAATCTAGTCAGTGATCCTAGAATTTAGTCTGTGATTGGGCAATATATTCTGTGACTGGGGAATTTAGTCTGTGATCGCAGAATAAATAATGTGCCTGGAGAATTTAGTCTGTGACTAGATAATTCAGTCTCTGATACAAGAATTTCATCTGTGACAGGAGAATTTCGTCTGCGACAGGACAATTTCGTCTGTGACAGGAGAATTTCGTCTGGACGTAGAGAAATTATTGTGGGATTAGAGTATTTAGCCTGTGATGGTGGAAATCATTCCGTGACTAGAGATTATAATCTGTGACTGGAGAATTAAATCTGTGACTGGAGAATTTAGTCTGTACGTAGAGAAATTATTGTGGGATTAGAGTATTTAGCCTGTGACGGTGGAAATCATTCCGTGACTAGAGATTATAATCTGTGACTGGAGAATTAAATCTGTGACTGGAGAATTTAGTCTGTACGTAGAGAAATTATTGTGGGATTAGAGTATTTAGCCTGTGACGGTGGAAATCATTCCGTGACTAGAGATTATAATCTGTGACTGGAGAATTTAGTCTGTGACTGGTGTATTTAATCTATGACTGGTTTATTTAAACTGTGATTGGAGAATTTGGGCTGAGAGTGGAGATTTTAGTCTGTGCCTGGGGTATTTAGTCTGCAACAGGTGAATTTTGACTGTGACTAGGGAATTAATCTGTGAGTGGAGATTTTAGTCTGTGAGTGGAGATTTTAGTCTGTGAGTGGAGATTTTAGTCTGTGAGTGGGGATTTTAGTCTGTGAGTGGGGCTTTTAGTCTGTGAGTGGGGAATTTAGTCTTTGCCTGGGGAATTTAGTCTTTGCCTGGGGAATTTAGTCTTTGCCTGGGGAATTTAGTCTTTGCCTGGGGAATTTAGTCTTTGCCTGGGGAATTTAGTCTTTGCCTGGGGAATTTAGTCTTTGCCTGGGGAATTTAGTCTTTGCCTGGGGAATTTAGTCTTTGCCTAGGGAATTTAGTCTGTGACTGGGGAATTTAGTCTGTGACTGGGGAATTTAGTCTGTGACGGTGGAACTCATTCTGTGACTGAAGAGTTTAGTCTGTGACTGCAAAATTTTGTCTGTGACTGGAGAATTTAGTCTGTGCCTGGAAAATTTTGATTGTGCCTGGTGAATTTTGACTATGACAGGTGAATTTTGACAGTGGAGAATTAAGACTGTGACTGGAGAATTTAAACTGTGAGTGGAGAATTTACTCTGTGAGTGGAGAATATAGTCTGTAACTGGGGAATTCAGTCTGTAACGGGGGAATTTAGCCTGTACCTGGAAAATGTAGCCTGTGACAGGAGAATTTAGTCAGTGCCTGCAAATTTAGTCTATGACTGGAAAAGTTAGTCTCTGATCTGAGAATTTAGTCTATGACGGGATAGAATAATCTGTGTCTTAAGAATTCTGCCCGTGAGTTGGAGAATATAGTCTGTGGCTGGAGAATTTAGTCTGTGACTGGAGAATATAGTGTCTTATCTGTGAATTTCTTCTATGACTAGAGAATTTAGTCTGTGACTGGAGAATTTAGTATCTCAAAGGAGAATCTATTATGAGACTGAAGAAAATTGTCTGTGATTAGAGAATTTATTCTGTGACTAGAGATTTCTTCTGTGTCAGAATTAAGACTAATTGCACCCCCACACTTACTACCCCCAACCATTACTGTCCCCAACCTAAATACCAACTAAACCATACACAAAGGCTACCCTCTAACCATAATACTAACCCCCTACCCCTGACTCCAAAGCCAAACCCTAACCCCTAACCCGTACCCTCACCCTAACCATTAACGCTATCCACTCTTACCCCTAACCCTAACCAAATCCTTGACCCCAGAGAACTGACCCCTAATCCCCAAACACAACCCCAAACCTAACAACTAATTCTAACCATAACACTAAAACTAACCCCAAATCCTAATCATAAATCCAATCCCAATCCAATCCCAATCCTAATCCTAATCCCAAACTTAATCCTAAACCAAATCTTCAACCTAACCCCAACCCAATCCTAATCACAGCACTAATCGTCCGTGAGAACAGAGGCCAATAATTCGTGCAGTACAGAATCGA
Organism: Myiopsitta monachus; assembly: GCA_017639245.1. NCBI lineage: Eukaryota > Metazoa > Chordata > Aves > Psittaciformes > Psittacidae > Myiopsitta > Myiopsitta monachus. Next base: position 114,960 of record JAESHU010000281.1, on the reverse strand, counting down.
ACTCAGGAGGGCTAGGAGCAGGCACCACAGGTGTATTCAAATAGATGTGAGAAGAGAAAGCAAGGTGTGACTGCAATGTAGGTGGCACTGTTGCAAAGCTTACTGTTTGCAGAAGAGGTCCAGCAACCCCTTTCAGTCCTGGCTCGTCGTCTGTGGGAGCACAGGTCAGTAATTCTTGCGCTACATACACAGCCTCTGAACAGCATTGAGTGGGCACCGCAGGTGGATTCATATGGCTGTGAGAAGAGAAAGCAAGGAGCAAGTGCAATGTAGGTGGCGCTGTTGCAAAGCTTACTGAGTGCAAAAGAGGCCCAGCACCACCTTTCAGTGATGGCATATTGTCTGCGGGAGCAGAGGCAAATCATTCCTGTTCTACATACTCGGCTTCAGGACGGCTGTGAGCGGGCACCGCAGGTGGATTCAAATGATTGTGGAAAGAGAAAAAAAGGAGCTAGTACAATGTAGGTGGCGCTGTTGCAAAGCTTACTGTTTGCAAAAGAGGTCCAGCAGCACCTTTCAGTCCTGGCTCTTCTAATGTGGAAAGAGAGGTCAATAATTCTTGCGCTACATAATCGGCTTCAGGATGTCTGGGAGCGGGCACCACAGGTGTATTCAAATGGCTGTGGGAAGAGAAAGCAAGGAGTGACTGCAATGTAGGTGGCACTGTTGCAAAGCTTACTGTTTGCAGAAGAAGAACAGCAACCCCTTTCTGTCCTGGCTCTTCGTCTGTGGAAGCAGAGGTCAATAATTCTTGCGCTACATACTCGGCTTCAGGACAGCTGGGAGTGGGCACCACAGGCGGATTCAAATGCCTGTGAGAAGAGAAAGCAAGGAGCGAGTGCAATGTAGGTGGCGCTGTTGCAAAGCTTACTGTTTGCAGAAGAGGTCCAGCAGCAACTTTCAGTCCTGGCTCTTTCTCTGTGGGAGCACAGGTCAGTAATTCGTGCGCTACGTACTCAGCCTCAGAATGGCTGGGAGCGGGCACCACAGGTGTATTCTAATGGCTGTGGGAAAAGAAAGCAAGGAGCGAGTGCAATGTAGGTGGCGCTGTTGCAAAGCTTATTGTTTGCAGAAGAGGTCCAGCAGCACCTTTCAGTCCTGGCTCTTCATCTGTGGGAGCAGAGGTCAGTAATTCTTGCGCTACATACTCGGCTTCAGGACGGCTGGGTGCGGGCGCCACAGGTGTATTCAAATGGCTGTGGGAAGAGAAAGCAAGGAGTGAGTGCAATGTAGGTGGCGCTGTTGCAAAGCTTACTGTTTGCAGAAGAGGTCCAGCAGCACCTTTCAGTCCTGGCTCTTTCTCTGTGAGAGCACAGGTCAGTAATTCTTGCGCTGCATACTCGGCTTCAGGATGACTGGGAGCGGGCACCACAGGTGTATTCAAATGGCTGTGGGAAGAGAAAGCAAGGAGTGACTGGAATGTAGGTGGCGCTGTTGCAAAGCTTACTGTTTGCAGAAGAGGTCCAGCAGCACTTTTCAGTCCTGGCTCTTCTTATGTGGAAGCAGAGGTCAATAATTCGTGCGCTACATACTCGGCTTCAGGACGGGTGAGTACGGGCACCACAGGTGGATTCAAATGGCTGTGGGAAGAGAAAGCAAGGAGTGACTGCAATGTAGGTGGCGCTGTTGCAAAGCTTACTGTTTGCAGAAGAGGTCCAGCAGCATCTTTCAGTCCTGGCTCTTAGTCTGTGGGAGCAGAGGCCAATCATTCCTGTGCTACAGAACCGGCTTCAGGACGGCTGGGAGCGGGCACCACAAGTGTATTCAAATGCCTGTGAGAAGAGAAAGCAAGGAGCGAGTGCAATGTAGGTGGCACTGTTGCAAAGCTTACTGTTTGCAGAAGAGGTATAGCAGCACCTTTCAGTCCTGGCTCTTCTTATGTAGAAGCAGAGATCAATAATTCTTGCGCTACATACTCGGCTTCAGGACGGCTGAGAGCGGGCACCACAGGTGTATTCAAATGGCTGTGGGAAGAGAAAGCAAGGAGCGAGTGCAATGTAGGTGGCACTGTTGCAAAGCTTACTGTTTGCAGAAGAGGTCCAGCAGCACCTTTCAGTCCTGGCTCTTCGTCTGTGGGAGCAGAGGTCAATAATTCGTGCGCTACATACTCAGCCTCTGAATGGCAGGGAGCAGGCACCACAGCTGTATTCAAATGCCTGTGAGAAGAGAAAGCAAGGAGCGAGTGCAATGTAGGTGGCGCTGTTGCAAAGCTTACTGTTTGCAGAAGAGGTCCAGAAGCACTTTTCAGTCCTGGCTTTTCTTATGTGGAAGCAGAGGTCAATAATTCTTGCGCTACATATTCTGCTTCCGGACGGGTGAGTACGCGCTCCACAGGTGTATTCAAATGGCTGTGAGAAGAGAAAGCAAGGAGAGACTGCAATGTAGGTGGCACTGTTGCAAAGCTTACTGTTTGCAGAAGAGGTCCAGCAGCACCTTTCAGTCCTGGCTCTTCATCTGTGGGAGCAGAGGACAATAATTCGTGCGCTACATACTCAGCCTCTGAATGGCAGGGAGCAGGCACCTCAGGTGTATTCAAATGGCTGTGAGAAGAGAAAGCAAGGAGCGAGTGCAATGTAGGTGGCGCTGTTGCAAAGCTTACTGTTTGCAGAAGAGGTCCAGCAGCACCTTTCAGTCCTGGCTCTTCGTCTGTGGGAGCACAGGTCACTAATTCGTGGGCTACATACTCAGCCTCTGAATGGCAGGGAGCGGGCACCACAGGTGTATTCAAATGCCTGTGAGAAGAGAAAGCAAGGAGCGAGTGCAATGTAGGTGGCGCTGTTGCAAAGCTTACTGTTTGCAGAAGAGGTCCAGCAGCACCTTTCAGTCCTGGATCTTCTTATGTGGGAGCAGAGGCCAATCATTCCTGTGCTACAGAATCGGCTTCAGGACAGCTGGGAGGGGGCACCACAGGCGGATTCAAATGCCTGTGAGAAGAGAAAGCAAGGAGCGAGTGCAATGTAGGTGGCTCTGTTGCAAAGCTTACTGTTTGCAGAAGAGGTCCAGCAGCACCTTTCACTCCTGGATTTTCGTCTGTGGGAGCACAGGCCAATCATTCCTGTGCTACAGAATCGGCTTCAGGACAGCTGGGAGCGGGCACCACAAGTGTATTCAAATGCCTGTGAGAAGAGAAAGCAAGGAGCGAGTGCAATGTAGGTGGCGCTGTTGCAAAGCTTACTGTTTGCAGAACAGGCCCAGAAACCCCTTTCAGTCCTGGCTCTTCTTATGTAGAAGCAGAGGTCAATAATTCTTGCGCTACATACTCGGCTTCAGGACGGCATTGAGAGGGCACCACAGCTGTATTCAAATGGCTGTGAGAAGAGAAAGCAAGGAGCTAGTGCAATGTAGGTGGCGCTATTGCAAAGCTTACTGTTTGCAGAAGAGGTCCAGCAGCACCTTTCAGTCCTGGCTCTTAGTCTGTGGGAGCAGAGGAAAATCATTTATGTGCTACAGAATCGGCTTCAGGGCGGTTGGGAGCTGGCACCACAGGTGTATTCAAATGCCTGTGAGAAGAGAAAGCAAGGAGCGAGTGCAATGTAGGTGGCACTGTTGCAAAGCTTACTATTTGCAGAAGAGATCCAGCAGCACCTTTCAGTCCTGGTTCTTCTTATGTGGAAGCAAAGGTCAATAATTCTTGCGCTACAGAATCGGCTTCAGGACGGCCGGGAGCGGGCAACACAGTTGTATTCAAATGGCTGTGGGAAGAGAAAGCAAGGAGGGACTGCAATGTAGGTGGCGCTGTTGCAAAGCTTACTGTTTGCAGAAGAGGTCCAGCAGCACTTTTCAGTCCTGGCTCTTCTTATGTGGAAGCAGAGGTCAATAATTCTTGCGCTACATACTCGGCTTCAGGACGGGTGAGTACGAGCACCACAGGTGTATTCAAAGGCTGTGGAAGAGAAAGCAAGGAGTGACTGCAATGTAGGTGGCGCTGTTGCAAAGCTTACTGTTTGCAGAAGAGGTCCAGCAGCACCTTTCGGTCCTGGCTCTTCATCTGTGGGAGCAGAGGACAATAATTCGTGCGCTACATACTCAGCCTCTGAATGGCAGGGAGCGGGCACCACAGCTGTATTCAAATGGCTGTGAGAAGAGAAAGCAAGGAGCGAGTGCAATGTAGGTGGCGCTGTTGCAAAGCTTACTGTTTGCAGAAGAGGTCCAGCAGCACCTTTCAGTCCTGGCTCTTTCTCTGTGGGAGCACAGGTCAGTAATTCGTGCGCTACGTACTCAGCCTCTGAATTGCTGGGAGCGGGCACCACAGCTGTATTCAAATGCCTGTGAGAAAAGAAAGCAAGGAGTGAGTGCAATGTAGGTGGCGCTGTTGCAAAGCTTACTGTTTGCAGAAGAGGTCCAGCAGCACCTTTCACTCCTGGCTTTTCGTCTGTGGGAGCACAGGCCAATCATTCCTGTGCTACAGATTCTGCTTCAGAACAGCTGGGAGCGGGCACCACAAGTGTATTCAAATGCCTGTGAGAAGAGAAAGCAAGGAGTGACTGCAATGTAGGTGGCGCTGTTGCAAAGCTTACTGTTTGCAGAACAGGCCCAGCAACCCCTTTCAGTCCTGGCTCTTCTTATGTGGAAGCAGAGGTCAATAATTCGTGCGCTACATACTCAGCTTCAGGACGGCATTGAGAGGGCACCACAGCTGTATTCAAATGGCTGTGAGAAGAGAAAGCAAGGAGCGAGTGCAATGTAGGTGGCGCTATTGCAAAGCTTACTGTTTGCAGAAGAGGTCCAGCAGCACCTTTCAGTCCTGGCTCTTAGTCTGTGGGAGCAGAGGAAAATCATTTATGTGCTACAGAATCGGCTTCAGGGCGGCTGGGAGCAGGCACCACAGGTGTATTCAAATGCCTGTGAGATGAGAAAGCAAGGAGCTAGTGCAATGTAGGTGGCGCTGTTGCAAAGCTTACTGTTTGCAGAAGAGGTCCAGCAGCACTTTTCAGTCCTGGCTCTTCTTATGTGGAAGCAGAGGTCAATAATTCTTGCGCTACATACTCGGCTTCAGGACGGGTGAGTACGAGAACCACAGGTGTATTCAAAAGGCTGTGAGAAGAGAAAGCAAGGAGCGAGTGCAATGTAGGTGGCGCTGTTGCAAAGCTTACTGTTTGCAGAAGAGGTCCAGCAGCACCTTTCAGTCCTGGCTCTTCGTCTGTGGGAGCAGAGGTCAGTAATTCTTGCGCTACATACTCAGCCTCTGAATGGCAGGGAGCGGGCACCACATCTGTATTGAAATGCCTGTGAGAAGAGAAAGCAAGGAGCGAGTGCAATGTAGGTGGCGCTGTTGCAAAGCTTACTGTTTGCAGAAGAGGTCCAGCAGCACCTTTCAGTCCTGGCTCTTCATCATTGGGAGCAGAGGACAATAATTTGTGCGCTACATACTCAGCCTCTGAATTTCAGGGAGCGGGCACCACAGCTGTATTCAAATGCCTGTGAGAAGAGAAAGCAAGGAGCGAGTGCAATGTAGGTGGCGCTGTTGCAAAGCTTACTGTTTGCAGAAGAGGTCCAGCAGCACCTTTCAGTCCTGGATCTTCTTATGTGGGAGCAGAGGCCAATCATTAATGCGCTACAGAATCGGCTTCAGGACAGCTGGGAGTGGGCACCACAGGCGGATTCAAATGCCTGTGAGAAGAGAAAGCAAGGAGCGAGTGCAATGTAGGTGGCGCTCTTGCAAAGCTTACTGTTTGCAGAAGAGGTCCAGCAGCACCTTTCAGTCCTGGCTCTTTCTCTGTGGGAGCACAGGTCAGTAATTCGTGCGCTACGTACTCAGCCTCTGAATGGCTGGGAGCGGGCACCACAGCTGTATTCAAATGCCTGTGAGAAGAGAAAGCAAGGAGCGAGTGCAATGTAGGTGGCGCTCTTGCAAAGCTTACTGTTTGCAGAAGAGGTCCAGCAGCACCTTTCACTCCTGGCTTTTCGTCTGTGGGAGCACAGGCCAATCATTCCTGTGCTACAGAATCGGCTTCAGGACAGCTGGGAGCGGGCACCACAAGTGTATTCAAATGGCTGTGAGAAGAGAAAGCAAGGAGTGACTGCAATGTAGGTGGCGCTGTTGCAAAGCTTACTGTTTGCAGAACAGGCCCAGCAACCCCTTTCAGTCCTGGCTCTTCTTATGTAGAAGCAGAGGTCAATAATTCGTGCGCTACATACTCAGCTTCAGGACGGCATTGAGAGGGCACCACAGCTGTATTCAAATGGCTGTGAGAAGAGAAAGCAAGGAGTGAGTGCAATGTAGGTGGCGCTCTTGCAAAGCTTACTGTTTGCAGAAGAGGTCCAGCAGCACCTTTCAGTCCTGGCTCTTAGTCTGTGGGAGCAGAGGAAAATCATTTATGTGCTACAGAATCGGCTTCAGTTCGGCTGAGAGCGGGCACCACAGGTGTATTCAAATGCCTGTGAGAAGAGAAAGCAAGGAGCGAGTGCAATGTAGGTGGCACTGTTGCAAAGCTTACTGTTTGCAGAAGAGGTCCAGC
>JAESHU010000281.1:86453-108002 GCA_017639245.1 Myiopsitta monachus | reverse complement strand
ACGAGACTAAAAACCTCCAGGCACACCCTAGACGTGCCTAAAAACCTACAGGCACAAACTAGCCGAGACAAAATATCTCCAGGCACAGACTAGAACAGAATAAAAACCTCAGGGCACAGACTAGACCAGAATAAAAACCTCCAGGCACAGACTACACTAGACTAGACTAAAAACCTCCAGCCACAGACAAGATGTGACTGAAAACCTCCAGGCACAGACTAGATATGACTAAAAACGCCCAGGCACAGACTAGATGAGACTATAATCCTCCAGGCACAGTCTAGACCAGAATGAAAACCTCCAGGCACAGACTAGACCAGAATAAAACCCTCCAGGCACTGACTTGACTTGAGTAGTCTAAAAACCTCCAGGCACAGACTAGATATGACCAAAAACCTCCAGGCACAGACTAGATAAGAATAAAATACTAAAGGCAAAGACTAGATGAGACTATAAACTTCCAGGCACAGACTAGACTTGACAAGACTAAAAACCTCCAGGCACAGACTAGATGAGACTAAAAACCTCCAGGCACAAACTAGAAAAGAATAAAAACCACCAAGCACAGACTAGATGTGTCTAGAAACCTACAGGCACAGACTAGACTAGACAAAATATCCCCTGGCACAGACTAGACCAGAATAAAGACCTCCAGGCACAGACTAGACCAGAATAAAAACCTACAGGCACAGACTAGACTAGACAAAATATCCCCTGGCACAGACTAGACCAGAATAAAGACCCCCAGGCACAGAGTAGACCAGAATAAAAACCTCCAGGCACAGACTAGATGAGACTAAAAACCTCCAGGCACAGACTAGATGAGACTAAGAACCCCCAGGCACAGACTAGAAAAGACTAAAAACCTCCAGGCACAGACTAGACGAGACTAAAAACCTCCAGGCACAGACTAGACGTGCCTAAAAACCTACAGGCACAGACTAGCCAAGACAAAATATCTCCTGGCACATTCTGGACCAGAATAAAGAAGTCCAGGCACAGACTAGACCAGAATAAAAACCTCCAGGCAAAGACAAGACAAGAATAAAAACCCTCCAGGCACAAACTAGACCAGAATAAAACCCTCCAGGCACAGACTTGACTTGACTAGACTAAAAACCTCCAGGCACAGACTAGATGAGACTATAAACTTCCAGGCACAGACTAGACGAGACTAATATCCTCCAGGCACAGACTAGATGTATCTAGAAACCTACAGGCACAGACTAGCCTAGACAAAATATGTCCTGGCACAGACTGGACCAGAATAAAGACCTCCAGGCACAGACTAGACCAGACGAAAAACCTCCAGGCACAGACTAGACGAGACTAAAAACCTCCAGGCACAGACTAGACGAGACTAAAAACCTCCAGGCACAGACTAGATGAGACTATAAACTTCCAGGCACAGACTAGATGTGTCTAGAAACCTACAGGCACAAACTAGCTGAGACAAAATATCTCCTGGCAAAGACTGGACCAGAATAAATACCTATAGGCACAAACTAGACCAGAATAAAAACCTCCAGTCACAGACTAGACCAGAATAAAACCCTCCAGGCACAGACTAGACTTGACTAGACTAAAAACCTCCAGGCACAGACTAGATGAGACTAAGAACCCCCAGGCACAGACTAGCCTCGACTAAATATCCCCTGGCACAGACTGGACCAGACCAAAAACCTCAAGGCACAGACTAGACCAGACTAAAAACCTCAAGGCACAAACTAGACCAGACTAAAAATCTCCAGGCACAGTCTAGATGAGACTATAAACTTCCAGGCACAGGCTAGACGAGACTAAAATCCTCCAGGCACAGACTAGATGTGTCTAGAAACCTACAGGCACAGACTAGCCTAGACAAAATATGTTCTGGCACAGACTGGACCAGAATAAAGACCTCCAGGCACAGACTAGAACAGAATAAAAACCTCAGGGCACAGACTAGACCAGAATAAAAACCTCCAGGCACAGACTACACTAGACTAGACTAAAAACCTCCAGCCACAGACAAGATGTGACTAAAAACTTCCAGGCACAGACTAGATAAGAATAAAGACCTCCAGACACAGACTAGACCAGAATAAAACCCTCCAGGCACAGACTAGACCAGAATAAAAACCTCCAGGCACAGACTAGATGTGTCTAGAAACCTACAGGCACAGACTAGACTAGACAAAATATCCCCTGGCACAGACTGGACCAGAATAAAGACATCAAGGCACAAACTAGACCAGAATAAAAACCTCCGGGCACAGACTACACTAGACTAGACTAAAAACTTCCAGGCACAGACAAGATGACAGTAAAAACCCCGAGGCACAGACTAGATATGAATAAAATCCTGAAAGAAAGACTAGACGAGACTAAAAACCTCCAGGCACAGACTAGACCAGACGAAAAACCTCCAGGCACAGACTAGACCAGACGAAAAACCTCCAGGCACAGACTAGACCAGACGAAAAACCTCCAGGCACAGACTAGACGAGACTATAAACCTCCAGACACAAACTAGAAAAGAAAAAAAACCACCAAGCACAGACTAGATGTGTCTAGAAACCTACAGGCACAGACTAGACTAATCAAAATATCCCCTGGCACAGACTAGACCAGAATAAAGACCTCCAGGCACAAACTAGATAAGAATAAAAACCTCCGGGCAGAGACTACACTAGACTAGACTAAAAAACTCCAGGAACAGACAAGATGAAAGTAAAAACCCCCAGGCACAGACTAAATATGAATAAAATCTTCCAGGCAAAGACTAGACCAGAATAAAATCCTCCAGGCACAGACTAGATGTGTCTAGAAACCTCCAGGCACAGACTAGCCTAGACAAAATATTTCCTGGCACAGACTAGACCAGAATAAAGACCTCCAGGCACAGACTAGGCCAGAATAAAAAAATCCAGGCACAGACTAGACCAGAATAAAAACCTCAAGGCACAAACTAGACCAGAATAAAAACCTCCAGGCACAGACTTGACTTGACTACACTAAAAACCTCCAGGCACAGACTAGATGAGACTAAGAACCCCCAGGCACAGACTAGATAAGAATAAAAACCTCCAGGCACAGACTAGACCAGAATAAAAACCCTCCAGGCACAAACTAGACCAGAATAAAAACCTCCAGGCACAGACTTGACAAGACTAGAATAAAAACATCCAGGCACAGATTAGATGAGACTATAAACCTCCAGGCTCAGACTAGACGAGACTAAAAACCTCCAGGCAAAGAGTATGTGAGACTTAAAACCCTCTGGGATAGTCTAGACCAGACTTAAAACCTCCAGGCACAGACTAGATCAGAATTAAAGTTCCAGGCAAACACTAGACTAGGCTAAAAACATCCAGGCAGACACTACATGAGGCTAAAAACCTACAGGCACAGACAAGTCAAGATTAAATACCTCCAGACCGAGACTAGACCAGGCAAGAATTAAAACCTCCAGGTTGAGATTAGGAGAGACTAAAAACATCCAGGCACAGACTACACTAGAGGAGACTAAAAACATCCCAGCACAGACTAGAGTAGACTTAAAAGCCCCAGGCACAGACCAGCTTCCCCGAGCACAGATTGATTTCTCCAACCACAGATTCTGCAGGCACAGACTAAATTCCCCAGGCACAGAATAAATTTTCCTGTCACAGATTAAATTCTCCAGGTATAGTTTAAATTCCCGAGGCACATATTAAGTTCTCCAATCACATACAGCACTGACTGCAGCTGAACACACTGCACTACCATCTTACACACAACCTCGAGAGTCCGAGGCACGAGCCACAGCTGTGCTTTAGCTTCGTACACTGATAAAAGCTGACAATGAGCACGAACTGCCTCCCTTTCCCTGCCCAAAGAGAGCCCCTCTTCAACAACCTTTCTCCCACTCTGACCTTACGACTGTTTCCTGACTCTCTCCGGGCCTGTTCCATTTGCTTACCTTTCACGAGAACAGAGGTCCTAAACCACCCTTGAGAACAACCTCTTGTCGATAGCCGCTGTGTTCCTTCTCTGCCCACACACCTCTTCATCATCTGCAAAGTAAAACAGGACTGATACACAATAATGGGGACATGGAGCACAGATTACCTTTACCACAACTTCTCCCCCTGAGTCCTCCCACACAGTTCACTTTCCCTCATCACCACCTACAAATACAACACCTAAAAAACTCTCTACACAATGATACTTCATAATGCATGCACTAGTAAGTCTTAACGTGGCCAGAAGGTCTTAAATGAGACAAGACCCTTGCAAAAGCCCCCCCAAAATCACACCTCAAATAACCCACAAAGCTCCCAGGCCACAAAACCTGAGCCAACACAGAGAACTTTGCCTGATGAGAGCTGAACCTCAAATGAGCTCACTGAGCAGAGGCTGTGCCTCATATACCACAGGCCCCACCCGCAACCCCTCCCTCAATGGGGTGTGGGGAGGGGCAAACCACCAGCAGGGATAAAAGCACCCTGATGAGCCACAGCTGGGTTTTTGTCTTACTTGGATCTGGCTCTGTGGCTGCTCCTTGATTGCTCCCTATCTGCACCAAAGTTGCTGCCTGGCTGCTCGGAAAGTGTCCTGGCTTTTCCGTATCTGCTCACTAGTTTTGCTCCATGAGTCCTCTGTGGCTTTAATTTTCTGCTTGTCTTTCTCTGGCTCAGATGGGTGAGACTCGGAGATTCAGACTTTGAGGCTGAGACTCAGGGACTGAGATTCAAGGGCTCAGACTAGCGCTGACAATCTGGGACTCAGACTCTGTGCCTCAGACTACAGCCGAGACTGTGTTTGAAACTCCGTGGCTGAGACAGCGACTGAGACTCTGGGCCTGAGACTTTGGAACTGATACTTGCAGACTCAGACTTCAGGCCTAAGAATGTTTCTGAGACTCTTTGGCTAAGACTATGGAATTCAGACTTTGGGGATGAGACTCTGGCTACAACTCTGGGGTTCAGACTTTAGGGCTGAGACTGTGACTAAGACTCTGGGATTCAGATTTTGGGGCGGAGACCGCAGCTGAGACTCTGTAGCTCAGACTCTGTGGCTAAGACTCCAGGGCCCATACTCTGAGCTGAGACTGTGGCTAAGATTCTGCAGCTGAGACTCTAGGGCTAAGGCTCTGGGATTCAGGCTATGGGGCTGAGACTGTGCCTGAAACTCTGTGGCTTATACTCTGGGTCTCAGACTTTGAATCTAAGACTGTGACCGAGACTCTGTAATTAAGACTCCGTGGCTGACATGGCGGCTGACACTCTGGGCCTCAGACTTCAGAGCTGATACTCTCAGACTCAGTCTGTAGCGGAGACAGTGGCTGAGACTCTGTGGCTGAGAGTCTGTGTCTGAAAGAGTGCCTTAGACTCTGGGCCTCAAACTTAGGAGGTGATACTTTCAGGCTCAGACTCTGTGGCTGAGGCTGCTGCTGAGACTCTATGTCTACGACTCTGGAATTCAGACTCTGGGGCTGACACTTCAGCTGACACTCTGTGGCTCAGACTCCCTGGCTAAGACTCCAGGGCCCATACTCTGAGCTGACACTCTGCGGCAGAGATGCTGGTGCAGAGACGCTGGGGCTGGGACTAAGGGGCTAAAACTCAGGGGCTGAGACTACGTGGATGAGATGGGGGCTGAGACTCTGGGCCTCAGACGCTGGAGCTGGTACTCTCAGACTCAGACCGTGGCTGAGACTCTAGGCCTCAGACTTTTGAGCTGATACCTTCAAACTCGGTCTCGGTGGCTGAGATTGTTGCTGAGACTATAGCTAAGACTGTGGGGTTGATACTCTGGAGCTCAGGTTTTGGAGCTGATACTCTGGCTGAGACTCTCAGGCTCAGACTCTGTGGCAGATACGCTGGGGCTGAGACTCTCAGGCTCAGACTCTGTGGCAGACACTCCGGGACTGAGACTGTGGCCCTCAAAATCTGGGCCTGAGACTCTGGGGCTGAGACTCTCAGACTCTCAATATGTGGCTGAAACTGCTGCTGAAATTCTATGGCTAAGGCATTGCAGTTCAGACTTAGGGACTGATATGTGCCTGAGACTCTGTGGCTCAGACTCTGCACCTCACACTTCGAATCATAAACACCATGATCAAGAACGTAACTTAGACTCTGGGGTTGAGACTCTGCGGCTGAGACTCTTTCACAGACACTGGCGTTTATACTTTCTCGCTGAGACTCAGGGGCAAGGACTCTCGGGCTTAGACTCAGCTTGCTGAGACTCTCCAATCATAGACTACAATCTCCACTCAGAAACTAAAATCCCCACTCATGCAAGAAGTTCTCTGCTGAAACAGTAAGCTATGCAGGCACACAATTAGTTCTACACTGAGACACAAAGTTCTCCACTCCGACACTAATATCTCCAACCCTAACCCTAACACTGTCTAAGCCTAAGCCTAACTGCTCCCCCACCCATACTGCCCCCCCCCAAACCAACCCTAACCCTAACCCCTAAACCTAACTACTTACTGCCCCCCCCAACCCTAACCACCCCCCCCACCCATACTGCCCCCAATCCTAACTGGCCCCCCACCCTCACTGCGCCCCCAAACCTGCCTCTCCACCCTTACTGCCCCCCAACCCTAACTGCCCCCCAACCCTAACCCTAACCGCAACTGCCCCCCAACCATAAGTACCCCCTGAACCCTAACTAGGGGTTAATCTAGTCTGTGATTGGGGAATATAACCTGTGAGTGGAGATTTTAGTCAGCAAGTGGAGTATTTAGTCTGTGACTGGAGAATTTAGTCTGTTTCTGGAGAATTTAATCTGTGACTGGAGAATCTAGTCTGTAATCCTAAAATTTAGTCTGTGATTGGAGAATATAGTTTGTGACTGCAGAAATTAGAATTTGACAGCAGAGTTTATTCTGTGACAGGAGAATTTAGTCTGTGATAGGAGAATAAATTATGCGCCTTGAGAATTTAGTCTGTACCAGGAGAATTTATTGTGTGAAAAGATTATTTAGTCTGTGATGGTGGAGCTCATTCTGTGCCTGGAGAATTTAGTCTGTGCCTGGAGAATTTAGTCTGTGACTGGTGAATTTAGACTGTGACTGAAGAATTCAGACTGACTGGAGAATTTAGTCTGTCACTGGATATTTTAGACTGCAGCTGGAGAATTTATTCTGTGACTGATGAATTTAGTCTGTGACTGGAGAATCTAGTCAGTGATCCTAGAATTTAGTCTGTGATTGGGCAATATATTCTGTGACTGGGGAATTTAGTCTGTGATCGCAGAATAAATAATGTGCCTGGAGAATTTTGTCTGTGACTAGATAATTCAGTCTCTGATACAAGAATTTCATCTGTGACAGGAGAATTTCGTCTGTGACAGGAGAATTTCGTCTGGACGTAGAGAAATTATTGTGGGATTAGAGTATTTAGCCTGTGATGGTGGAAATCATTCCGTGACTAGAGATTATAATCTGTGACTGGAGAATTAAATCTGTGACTGGAGAATTTAGTCTGTACGTAGAGAAATTATTGTGGGATTAGAGTATTTAGCCTGTGACGGTGGAAATCATTCCGTGACTAGAGATTATAATCTGTGACTGGAGAATTTAGTCTGTGACTGGTGTATTTAATCTATGACTGGTTTATTTAAACTGTGATTGGAGAATTTGGGCTGAGAGTGGAGATTTTAGTCTGTGCCTGGGGTATTTAGTCTGCAACAGGTGAATTTTGACTGTGACTAGGGAATTAATCTGTGAGTGGAGATTTTAGTCTGTGAGTGGAGATTTTAGTCTGTGAGTGGGGATTTTAGTCTGTGAGTGGGGATTTTAGTCTGTGAGTGGGGAATTTAGTCTTTGCCTGGGGAATTTAGTCTTTGCCTGGGGAATTTAGTCTTTGCCTGGGGAATTTAGTCTTTGCCTGGGGAATTTAGTCTTTGCCTGGGGAATTTAGTCTTTGCCTGGGGAATTTAGTCTTTGCCTGGGGAATTTAGTCTTTGCCTGGGGAATTTAGTCTTTGCCTGGGGAATTTAGTCTTTGCCTAGGGAATTTAGTCTGTGACTGGGGAATTTAGTCTGTGACTGGGGAATTTAGTCTGTGACGGTGGAACTCATTCTGTGACTGAAGAGTTTAGTCTGTGACTGCAAAATTTTGTCTGTGACTGGAGAATTTAGTCTGTGCCTGGAAAATTTTGATTGTGCCTGGTGAATTTTGACTATGACAGGTGAATTTTGACAGTGGAGAATTAAGACTGTGACTGGAGAATTTAAACTGTGAGTGGAGAATTTACTCTGTGACTGGAGAATATAGTCTGTAACTGGGGAATTCAGTCTGTAACGGGGGAATTTAGCCTGTACCTGGAAAATGTAGCCTGTGACAGGAGAATTTAGTCAGTGCCTGCAAATTTAGTCTATGACTGGAAAAGTTAGTCTCTCATCAGAGAATTTAGTCTATGACGGGATAGAATAATCTGTGTCTTAAGAATTCTGCCCGTGAGTTGGAGAATATAGTCTGTGGCTGGAGAATTTAGTCTGTGACTGGAGAATATAGTGTCTTATCTGTGAATTTCTTCTATGACTAGAGAATTTAGTCTGTGACTGGAGAATTTAGTATCTCAAAGGAGAATCTATTATGAGACTGGAGAAAATTGTCTGTGATTAGAGAATTTATTCTGTGACTAGAGATTTCTTCTGTGTCAGAATTAAGACTAATTGCACCCCCACACTTACTACCCCCAACCATTACTGTCCCCAAACTAAATACCAACTAAACCATACACAAAGGCTACCCTCTAACCATAATACTAACCCCCTACCCCTGACTCCAAAGCCAAACCCTAACCCCTAACCCGTACCCTCACCCTAACCATTAACGCTATCCACTCTTACCCCTAACCCTAACCAAATCCTTGACCCCAGAGAACTGACCCCTAATCCCCAAACACAACCCCAAACCTAACAACTAATTCTAACCATAACACTAAAACTAACCCCAAATCCTAATCATAAATCCAATCCCAATCCAATCCCAATCCTAATCCTAATCCCAAACTTAATCCTAAACCAAATCTTCAACCTAACCCCAACCCAATCCTAATCACAGCACTAATCGTCCGTGAGAACAGAGGCCAATAATTCGTGCAGTACAGAATCGAACTCAGGAGGGCTAGGAGCAGGCACCACAGGTGTATTCAAATAGATGTGAGAAGAGAAAGCAAGGTGTGACTGCAATGTAGGTGGCACTGTTGCAAAGCTTACTGTTTGCAGAAGAGGTCCAGCAACCCCTTTCAGTCCTGGCTCGTCGTCTGTGGGAGCACAGGTAAGTAATTCTTGCGCTACATACACAGCCTCTGAACAGCATTGAGTGGGCACCGCAGGTGGATTCATATGGCTGTGAGAAGAGAAAGCAAGGAGCAAGTGCAATGTAGGTGGCGCTGTTGCAAAGCTTACTGAGTGCAAAAGAGGCCCAGCACCACCTTTCAGTGATGGCATATTGTCTGCGGGAGCAGAGGCCAATCATTCCTGTTCTACATACTCGGCTTCAGGACGGCTGTGAGCGGGCACCGCAGGTGGATTCAAATGCCTGTGGAAAGAGAAAAAAAGGAGCTAGTACAATGTAGGTGGCGCTGTTGCAAAGCTTACTGTTTGCAGAAGAGGTCCAGCAGCACCTTTCAGTCCTGGCTCATCTTATGTGGAAAGAGAGGTCAATAATTCTTGCGCTACAGAATCGGCTTCAGGATGTCTGGGAGCGGGCACCACAGGTGCATTCAAATGGCTGTGGGAAGAGAAAGCAAGGAGTGACTGCAATGTAGGTGGTGCTGTTGCAAAGCTTACTGTTTGCAGAAGAGGCCCAGAAACCCCTTTCAGTAATGGCTCTTCGTCTGTGGGAGCAGAGGCCAATTATTCGTGCGCTACATACTCGGCTTCAGGAGGGCTGGGAGCGGGCACCACAGCTGTATTCAAATGGCTGTGGGAAGAGAAAGCAAGGAGTGACTGCAATGTAGGTGGCTCTGTTGCAAAGCTTACTGTTTGCAGAAGAGGTCCAGCAGCACCTTTCAGTCCTGGCTCTTCGTCTGTGGGAGCAGAGGACAATAATTCGTGTGCTACATACTCAGCCTCTGAATGGCAGGGAGCGGGCACCACAGCTGTATTCAAATGCCTGTGAGAAGAGAAAGCAAGGAGCGAGTGCAATGTAGGTGGCGCTGTTGCAAACCTTACTGTTTGCAGAAGAGGTCCAGCAGCACCTTTCAGTCCTGGATCTTCTTATGTGGGAGCAGAGGCCAATCATTAATGCGCTACAGAATCGGCTTCAGGACAGCTGGGAGTGGGCACCACAGGCGGATTCAAATGCCTGTGAGATGAGAAAGCAAGGAGCGAGTGCAATGTAGGTGGCGCTCTTGCAAAGCTTACTGTTTGCAGAAGAGGTCCAGCAGCACCTTTCAGTCCTGGCTCTTTCTCTGCGGGAGCACAGGTCAGTAATTCGTGCGCTACGTACTCAGCCTCTGAATGGCTGGGAGCGGGCACCACAGCTGTATTCAAATGCCTGTGAGAAGAGAAAGCAAGGAGTGAGTGCAATGTAGGTGGCGCTATTGCAAAGCTTACTGTTTGCAGAACAGGTCCAGCAGCACCTTTCAGTCCTGGCTCTTCGTCTGTGGGAGCAGAGGCCGATAATTCATGCGCTACATACTCAGGATCTGAATGGCAGGGAGCGGGCGCCACAGCTGTATTCAAATGCCTGTGAGAAGAGAAAGCAAGGAGTGAGTGCAATGTAGGTGGCGCTGTTGCAAAGCTTACTGTTTGCAGAAGAGGTCCAGCAGCACCTTTCAGTCCTGGCTCTTAGTCTGTGGGAGCAGAGGAAAATCATTTATGTGCTACAGAATCGGCTTCAGGGCGGCTGGGAGCGGGCACAACAGGTGTATTCAAATGCCTGTGAGAAGAGAAAGCAAGGAGCGAGTGCAATGTAGGTGGCACTGTTGCAAAGCTTACTGTTTGCAGAAGAGGTCCAGCAGCGCCTTTCAGTCCTGGTTCTTCTTATGTGGAAGCAGAGGTCAATAATTCTTGCGCTACATACTCGGCTTCAGGACGGGTGAGTACGAGCACCACAGGTGTATTCAAAAGGCTGTGGGAAGAGAAAGCAAGGAGTGACTGCAATGTAGGTGGCGCTGTTGCAAAGCTTACTGTTTGCAGAAGAGGTCCAGCAGCACTTTTCAGTCCTGGCTTTTCATCTGTGGGAGCAGAGGACAATAATTCTTGCGCTACATACTCAGCCTCCGAATGGCAGGGAGCGGGCACCACAGCTGTATTCAAATGGCTGTGGGAAGAGAAAGCAAGGAGTGACTGCAATGTAGGTGGCGCTGTTGCAAAGCTTACTGTTTGCAGAAGAGGTCCAGCAGCACCTTTCAGTCCTGGCTCTTCGTCTGTGGGAGCAGATGTCAGTAATTCTTGCGCTACATACTCAGCCTCTGAATGGCAGGGAGCGGGCACCACAGCTGTATTCAGATGGCTGTGGGTAGAGAAAGCAAGGAGTGACTGCAATGTAGGTGGCGCTGTTGCAAAGCTTACTGTTTGCAGAAGAGGTCCAGCAGCACCTTTCAGTCCTGGCTTTTCTTATGTGGAAGCAGAGGTCAATAATTCTTGTGCTACATACTTGGCTTCAGGACGGGTGAGTACGGGCTCCACAGGTGTATTCAAATGGCTGTGGGAAGAGAAAGCAAGGAGTGACTGCAATGTAGGTGGCGCTGTTGCAAAGCTTACTGTTTGCAGAAGAGGTCCAGCAGCACCTTTCAGTCCTGGCTCTTCATCTGTGGGAGCAGAGGACAATAATTCGTGCGCTACATACTCAGCCTCTGAATTTCAGGGAGCGGGCACCACAGCTGTATTCAAATGGCTGTGAGAAGAGAAAGCAAGGAGTGAGTGCAATGTAGGTGGCGCTTTTGCAAAGCTTACTGTTTGCAGAAGAGGTCCAGCAGCACCTTTCAGTCCTGGCTCTTCGTCTGTGGGAGCAGAGGTCAGTAATTCTTGCGCTACATACTCAGCCTCTGAATGGCAGGGAGCGGGCACCACAGCTGTATTCAAATGCCTGTGAGAAGAGAAAGCAAGGAGCGAGTGCAATGTAGGTGGCGCTGTTGCAAAGCTTACTGTTTGCAGAAGAGGTCCAGCAGCACCTTTCAGTCCTGGCTCTTCATCTGTGGGAGCAGAGGACAATAATTCGTGCGCTACATACTCAGCCTCTGAATGGCAGGGAGCGGGCACCACAGCTGTATTCAAATGCCTGTGAGAAGAGAAAGCAAGGAGCGAGTGCAATGCAGGTGGCGCTGTTGCAAAGCTTACTGTTTGCAGAAGAGGTCCAGCAGCACCTTTCAGTCCTGGATCTTCTTATGTGGGAGCAGAGGCCAATCATTAATGCGCTACAGAATCGGCTTCAGGACAGCTGGGAGTGGGCACCACAGGCGGATTCAAATGCCTGTGAGAAGAGAAAGCAAGGAGTGACTGCAATGTAGGTGGCGCTCTTGCAAAGCTTACTGTTTGCAGAAGAGGTCCAGCAGCACCTTTCAGTCCTGGCTCTTTCTCTGTGGGAGCACAGGTCAGTAATTCGTGCGCTACGTACTCAGCCTCTGAATGGCTGGGAGCGGGCACCATAGGCGGATTCAAATGCCTGTGAGAAGAGAAAGCAAGGAGCGAGTGCAATGTAGGTGGCGCTGTTGCAAAGCTTACTGTTTGCAGAAGAGGTCCAGCAGCACCTTTCAGTCCTGGCTCTTCGTCTGTGGGAGCAGAGGACAATAATTCGTGCGCTACATACTCAGCCTCTGAATGGCAGGGAGCGGGCACCACAGCTGTATTCAAATGCCTGTGAGAAGAGAAAGCAAGGAGCGAGTGCAATGTAGGTGGTGCTGTTGCAAAGCTTACTGTTTGCAGAAGAGGTCCAGCAGCGCCTTTCAGTCCTGGTTCTTCTTATGTGGAAGCAGAGGTCAATAATTCTTGCGCTACAGAATCGGCTTCAGGACGGCTGGGAGCGGGCACCACAGCTGTATTCAAATGGCTGTGGGAAGAGAAAGCAAGGAGTGACTGCAATGTAGGTGGCGCTGTTGCAAAGCTTACTGTTTGCAGAAGAGGTCCAGCAGCACCTTTCAGTCCTGGCTCTTCGTCTGTGGGAGCAGAGGTCAGTAATTCTTGCGCTACATACTCAGCCTCTGAATGGCAGGGAGCGGGCACCACAGCTGTATTGAAATGCCTGTGAGAAGAGAAAGCAAGGAGCGAGTGCAATGTAGGTGGCGCTGTTGCAAAGCTTACTGTTTGCAGAAGAGGTCCAGCAGCACCTTTCAGTCCTGGCTCTTCATCTGTGGGAGCAGAGGACAATAATTTGTGCGCTACATACTCAGCCTCTGAATTTCAGGGAGCGGGCACCACAGCTGTATTCAAATGGCTGTGAGAAGAGAAAGCAAGGAGTGACTGCAATGTAGGTGGCGCTGTTGCAAAGCTTACTGTTTGCAGAAGAGGTCCAGCAGCACTTTTCAGTCCTGGCTTTTCTTATGTGGAAGCAGAGGTCAATAATTCTTGCGCTACATACTCGGCTTCAGGACGGGTGAGTACGGGCACCACAGGTGTATTCAAATGGCTGTGGGAAGAGAAAGCAAGGAGTGACTGCAATGTAGGTGGCGCTGTTGCAGAGCTTACTGTTTGCAGAAGAGGTCCAGCAGCACTTTTCAGTCCTGGCTCTTCATCTGTGGGAGCAGAGGACAATAATTCTTGCGCTACATACTCAGCCTCTGAATGGCAGGGAGCAGGCACCACAGGTGTATTCAAATGCCTGTGAGAAGAGAAAGCAAGGAGCGAGTGCAATGTAGGTGGCGCTGTTGCAAAGCTTACTGTTTGCAGAAGAGGTCCAGCAGCACCTTTCAGTCCTGGCTCTTCATCTGTGGGAGCAGAGGACAATAATTCGTGCGCTACATACTCAGCTTCAGGACGGCATTGAGAGGGCACCACAGCTGTATTAAATTGGCTGTGAGAAGAGAAAGCAAGGAGTGACTGCAATGTAGGTGGCTCTGTTGCAAAGCTTACTGTTTGCAGAAGAGGTCCAGCAGCACCTTTCAGTCCTGGCTCTTCGTCTGTGGGAGCAGAGGACAATAATTCGTGTGCTACATACTCAGCCTCTGAATGGCAGGGAGCGGGCACCACAGCTGTATTCAAATGCCTGTGAGAAGAGAAAGCAAGGAGCGAGTGCAATGTAGGTGGCGCTGTTGCAAAGCTTACTGTTTGCAGAAGAGGTCCAGCAGCACCTTTCAGTCCTGGATCTTCTTATGTGGGAGCAGAGGCCAATCATTAATGCGCTACAGAATCGGCTTCAGGACAGCTGGGAGTGGGCACCACAGGCGGATTCAAATGCCTGTGAGAAGAGAAAGCAAGGAGCGAGTGCAATGTAGGTGGCGCTCTTGCAAAGCTTACTGTTTGCAGAAGAGGTCCAGCAGCACCTTTCAGTCCTGGCTCTTTCTCTGTGGGAGCACAGGTCAGTAATTCGTGCGCTACGTACTCAGCCTCTGAATGGCTGGGAGCGGGCACCACAGCTGTATTCAAATGCCTGTGAGAAGAGAAAGCAAGGAGTGAGTGCAATGTAGGTGGCGCTATTGCAAAGCTTACTGTTTGCAGAACAGGTCCAGCAGCACCTTTCAGTCCTGGCTCTTCGTCTGTGGGAGCAGAGGCCGATAATTCATGCGCTACATACTCAGGATCTGAATGGCAGGGAGCGGGCGCCACAGCTGTATTCAAATGCCTGTGAGAAGAGAAAGCAAGGAGTGAGTGCAATGTAGGTGGCGCTGTTGCAAAGCTTACTGTTTGCAGAAGAGGTCCAGCAGCACCTTTCAGTCCTGGCTCTTAGTCTGTGGGAGCAGAGGAAAATCATTTATGTGCTACAGAATCGGCTTCAGGGCGGCTGGGAGCGGGCACAACAGGTGTATTCAAATGCCTGTGAGAAGAGAAAGCAAGGAGCGAGTGCAATGTAGGTGGCACTGTTGCAAAGCTTACTGTTTGCAGAAGAGGTCCAGCAGCGCCTTTCAGTCCTGGTTCTTCTTATGTGGAAGCAGAGGTCAATAATTCTTGCGCTACATACTCGGCTTCAGGACGGGTGAGTACGAGCACCACAGGCGTATTCAAAAGGCTGTGGGAAGAGAAAGCAAGGAGTGACTGCAATGTAGGTGGCGCTGTTGCAAAGCTTACTGTTTGCAGAAGAGGTCCAGCAGCACTTTTCAGTCCTGGCTTTTCATCTGTGGGAGCAGAGGACAATAATTCTTGCGCTACATACTCAGCCTCTGAATGGCAGGGTGCGGGCACCACAGCTGTATTCAAATGCCTGTGAGAAGAGAAAGCAAGGAGTGACTGCAATGTAGGTGGCGCTGTTGCAAAGCTTACTGTTTGCAGAAGAGGTCCAGCAGCACCTTTCAGTCCTGGCTCTTCGTCTGTGGGAGCAGAGGTCAATAATTCTTGCGCTACATACTCAGCCTCTGAATGGCAGGGAGCGGGCACCACAGCTGTATTCAGATGGCTGTGGGAAGAGAAAGCAAGGAGTGACTGCAATGTAGGTGGCGCTGTTGCAAAGCTTACTGTTTGCAGAAGAGGTCCAGCAGCACTTTTCAGTCCTGGCTTTTCTTATGTGGAAGCAGAGGTCAATAATTCTTGTGCTACATACTTGGCTTCAGGACGGGTGAGTACGGGCTCCACAGGTGTATTCAAATGGCTGTGGGAAGAGAAAGCAAGGAGTGACTGCAATGTAGGTGGCGCTGTTGCAAAGCTTACTGTTTGCAGAAGAGGTCCAGCAGCACCTTTCACTCCTGGCTCTTCATCTGTGGGAGCAGAGGACAATAATTCGTGCGCTACATACTCAGCCTCTGAATTTCAGGGAGCGGGCACCACAGCTGTATTCAAATGGCTGTGAGAAGAGAAAGCAAGGAGCGAGTGCAATGTAGGTGGCGCTTTTGCAAAGCTTACTGTTTGCAGAAGAGGTCCAGCAGCACCTTTCCGTCCTGGCTCTTCGTCTGTGGGAGCAGAGGTCAGTAATTCTTGCGCTACATACTCAGCCTCTGAATGGCAGGGAGCAGGCACCACAGCTGTATTGAAATGCCTGTGAGAAGAGAAAGCAAGGAGCGAGTGCAATGTAGGTGGCGCTGTTGCAAAGCTTACTGTTTGCAGAAGAGGTCCAGCAGCACCTTTCAGTCCTGGCTCTTCATCTGTGGGAGCAGAGGACAATAATTCGTGCGCTACATACTCAGCCTCTGAATTTCAGGGAGCGGGCACCACAGCTGTATTCAAATGCCTGTGAGAAGAGAAAGCAAGGAGCGAGTGCAATGTAGGTGGCGCTGTTGCAAAGCTTACTGTTTGCAGAAGAGCTCCAGCAGCACCTTTCAGTCCTGGCTCTTTCTCTGTGGGAGCACAGGTCAGTAATTCGTGCGCTACGTACTCAGGCTCTGAATGGCAGGGAGCGGGCACCACAGCTGTATTCAAATGCCTGTGAGAAGAGAAAGCAAGGAGCTAGTGCAATGTAGGTGGCGCTGTTGCAAAGCTTACTGTTTGCAGAAGAGGTCCAGCAGCACCTTTCAGTCCTGGCTCTTCCTCTGTGGGAGCAGAGGACAATAATTCGTGCGCTACATACTCAGCCTCTGAATGGCAGGGAGCGGGCACCACAGCTGTATTCAAATGGCTGTGAGAAGAGAAAGCAAGGAGCGAGTGCAATGTAGGTGGTGCTGTTGCAAAGCTTAGTGTTTGCAGAAGAGGTGCAGCAGCACCTTTCAGTCCTGGCTCTTCGTCTGTGGGAGCAGAGGACAATAATTCGTACGCTACATACTCAGCCTCTGAATGGCAGGGAGCGGGCACCACAGCTGTATTCAAATGCCTGTGAGAAGAGAAAGCAAGGAGTGGCTGCAATGTAGGTGGCGCTATTGCAAAGCTTACTGTTTGCAGAAGAGGTCCAGCAGCACCTTTCAGTCCTGGCTCTTAGTCTGTGGGAGCAGAGGTCAAAAATTCTTGCGCTACAGAATCGGCTTCAGGACAGCTGGGAGCGGGCACCACAAGTGTATTCAAATGCCTGTGAGAAGAGAAAGCAAGGAGTGACTGCAATGTAGGTGGCGCTGTTGCAAAGCTTACTGTTTGCAGAACAGGCCCAGCAACCCCTTTCAGTCCTGGCTCTTCTTATGTAGAAGCAGAGGTCAATAATTCGTGCGCTACATACTCAGCTTCAGGACGGCATTGAGAGGGCACCACAGCTGTATTCAAATGGCTGTGAGAAGAGAAAGCAAGGAGTGAGTGCAATGTAGGTGGCGCTATTGCAAAGCTTACTGTTTGCAGAAGAGGTCCAGCAGCACCTTTCAGTCCTGGCTCTTAGTCTCTGGGAGCAGAGGAAAATCATTTATGTGCTACAGAATCGGCTTCAGGGCGGCTGGGAGCGGGCACCACAGGTGTATTCAAATGCCTGTGAGAAGAGAAAGCAAGGAGTGAGTGCAATGTAGGTGGCGCTGTTGCAAAGCTTACTGTTTGCAGAAGAGGTCCAGCAGCACCTTTCACTCCTGGCTTTTCGTCTGTGGGAGCACAGGCCAATCATTCTTGTGCTACAGAATCGGCTTCAGGACAGCTGGGAGCGGGCACCACAAGTGTATTCAAATGGCTGTGAGTAGAGAAAGCAAGGAGTGACTGCAATGTAGGTGGCGCTGTTGCAAAGCTTACTGTTTGCAGAACAGGCCCAGCAACCCCTTTCAGTCCTGGCTCTTCTTATGTAGAAGCAGAGGTCAATAATTCGTGCGTTACATACTCAGCTTCTGGACGGCATTGAGAGGGCACCACAGCAGTATTCAAATGGCTGTGAGAAGAGAAAGCAAGGAGTGAGTGCAATGTAGGTGGCGCTATTGCAAAGCTTACTGTTTGCAGAAGAGGTCCAGCAGCACCTTTCAGTCCTGGCTCTTAGTCTGTGGGAGCAGAATAAAATCATTTATGTGCTACAGAATCGGCTTCAGGGCGGCTGGGAGAGGGCACCACAGGTGTATTCAAATGCCTGTGAGAAGAGAAAGCAAGGAGCGAGTGCAATGTAGGTGGCGCTGTTGCAAAGCTTACTGTTTGCAGAAGAGGTCCAGCAGCACCTTTCAGTCCTGGCTCTTCGTCTGTGGGAGCAGAGGTCAGTAATTCTTGCGCTACATACTCAGCCTCTGAATGGCAGGGAGCGGGCACCACAGCTGTATTGAAATGCCTGTGAGAAGAGAAAGCAAGGAGCGAGTGCAATGTAGGTGGCGCTGTTGCAAAGTTTACTGTTTGCAGAAGAGGTCCAGCAGCACCTTTCAGTCCTGGCTCTTCATCTGTGGGAGCAGAGGTCAATAATTTGTGCGCTACATACTCAGCCTCTGAATTTCAGGGAGCGGGCACCACAGCTGTATTCAAATGGCTGTGAGAAGAGAAAGCAAGAAGTGACTGCAATGTAGGTGGCGCTGTTGCAAAGCTTACTGTTTGCAGAAGAGGTCCAGCAGCACCTTTCAGTCCTGGATCTTGGTCTGTGGGAGCAGATGTCAGTATTTCTTGCGCTACATACTCAGATTCTGAAAGGCAGGGAGCGGGCACCACAGGTGTATTCAAATGCCTGTGAGAAGAGAAAGCAAGGAGCTAGTGCAATGTAGGTGGCGCTGTTGCAAAGCTTACTGTTTGCAGAAGAGGTCCAGCAGCACTTTTCAGTCCTGGCTTTTCTTATGTGGAAGCAGAGGTCAGTAATTCTTGCGCTACATACTCGGCTTCAGGACGGGTGAGTACGGGCACCACAGGTGGATTCAAATGGCTGTGGGAAGAGAAAGCAAGGAGTGACTGCAATGTAGGTGGCGCTGTTGCAGAGCTTACTGTTTGCAGAAGAGGTCCAGCAGCACCTTTCAGTCCTGGCTCTTCATCTGTGGGAGCAGAGGACAATAATTCTTGCGCTACATACTCAGCCTCTGAATGGAAGGGAGCAGGCACCACAGGTGTATTCAAATGCCTGTGAGAAGAGAAAGCAAGGAGCGAGTGCAATGTAGGTGGCGCTGTTGCAAAGCTTACTGTTTGCAGAAGAGGTCCAGCAGCACCTTTCAGTCCTGGCTCTTCATCTGTGGGAGCAGAGGACAATAATTCGTGCGCTACATACTCAGCTTCAGGACGGCATTGAGAGGGCACCACAGCTGTATTAAATTGGCTGTGAGAAGAGAAAGCAAGGAGTGACTGCAATGTAGGTGGCTCTGTTGCAAAGCTTACTGTTTGCAGAAGATGTCCAGCAGCACCTTTCAGTCCTGGCTCTTCGTCTGTGGGAGCAGAGGACAATAATTCGTGTGCTACATACTCAGCCTCTGAATGGCAGGGAGCGGGCACCACAGCTGTATTCAAATGCCTGTGAGAAGAGAAAGCAAGGAGCGAGTGCAATGTAGGTGGCGCTGTTGCAAAGCTTACTGTTTGCAGAAGAGGTCCAGCAGCACCTTTCAGTCCTGGATCTTCTTATGTGGGAGCAGAGGCCAATCATTAATGCGCTACAGAATCGGCTTCAGGACAGCTGGGAGTGGGCACCACAGGCGGATTCAAATGCCTGTGAGAAGAGAAAGCAAGGAGCGAGTGCAATGTAGGTGGCGCTCTTGCAAAGCTTACTGTTTGCAGAAGAGGTCCAGCAGCACCTTTCAGTCCTGGCTCTTTCTCTGTGGGAGCACAGGTCAGTAATTCGTGCGCTACGTACTCAGCCTCTGAATGGCTGGGAGCGGGCACCACAGCTGTATTCAAATGCCTGTGAGAAGAGAAAGCAAGGAGTGAGTGCAATGTAGGTGGCGCTATTGCAAAGCTTACTGTTTGCAGAACAGGTCCAGCAGCACCTTTCAGTCCTGGCTCTTCGTCTGTGGGAGCAGAGGCCGATAATTCGTGCGCTACATACTCAGCCTCTGAATGGCAGGGAGCGGGCACCACAGCTGTATTCAAATGCCTGTGAGAAGAGAAAGCAAGGAGCGAGTGCAATGTAGGTAGTGCTGTTGCAAAGCTTACTGTTTGCAGAAGAGGTGCAGCAGCACCTTTCAGTCCTGGCTCTTCGTCTGTGGGAGCAGAGGACAATAATTCGTGTGCTACATACTCAGCCTCTGAATGGCAGGGAGCGGGCACCACAGCTGTATTCAAATGCCTGTGAGAAGAGAAAGCAAGGAGTGAGTGCAATGTAGGTGGCGCTATTGCAAAGCTTACTGTTTGCAGAAGAGGTCCAGCAGCACCTTTCAGTCCTGGCTCTCAGTCTGTGGGAGCAGAGGTCAAAAATTCTTGCGCTACAGAATCGGCTTCAGGACAGCTGGGAGCGGGCACCACAAGTGTATTCAAATGGCTGTGAGAAGAGAAAGCAAGGAGTGACTGCAATGCAGGTGGCGCTGTTGCAAAGCTTACTGTTTGCAGAACAGGCCCAGCAACCCCTTTCAGTCCTGGCTCTTCTTATGTAGAAGCAGAGGTCAATAATTCGTGCGCTACATACTCAGCTTCAGGACGGCATTGAGAGGGCACCACAGCTGTATTCAAATGGCTGTGAGAAGAGAAAGCAAGGAGCGAGTGCAATGTAGGTGGCGCTATTGCAAAGCTTACTGTTTGCAGAAGAGGTCCAGCAGCACCTTTCAGTCCTGGCTCTTAGTCTGTGGGAGCAGAGGAAAATCATTTATGTGCTACAGAATCGGCTTCAGGGCGGCTGGGAGCGGGCACCACAGCTGTATTCAAATGGCTGTTGGAAGAGAAAGCAAGGAGCGAGTGCAATGTAGGTGGCACTGTTGCAAAGCTTACTGTTTGCAGAAGAGGTCCAGCAGCGCCTTTCAGTCCTGGTTCTTCTTATGTGGAAGCAGAGGTCAATAATTCTTGCGCTACAGAATCGGCTTCAGGACGGCTGGGAGCGGGCACCACAGGTGTATTCAAATGGCTGTTGGAAGAGAAAGCAAGGAGTGACTGCAATGTAGGTGGCGCTGTTGCAAAGCTTACTGTTTGCAGAAGAGGTCCAGCAGCACTTTTCAGTCCTGGCTCTTCTTATGTGGAAGCAGAGGTCAATAATTCTTGCGCTACATACTCGGCTTCAAGACGGGTGAGTACGAGCACCACAGGTGTATTCAAAAGGCTGTGAGAAGAGAAAGCAAGGAGCGAGTGCAATGTAGGTGGCGCTGTTGCAAAGCTTACTTTTTGCAGAAGAGGTCCAGCAGCACCTTTCAGTCCTGGCTCTTCGTCTGTGGGAGCAGAGGTCAGTAATTCTTGCGCTACATACTCAGCCTCTGAATGGCAGGGAGCGGGCACCACAGCTGTATTGAAATGCCTGTGAGAAGAGAAAGCAAGGAGCGAGTGCAATGTAGGTGGCGCTGTTGCAAAGCTTACTGTTTGCAGAAGAGGTCCAGCAGCACCTTTCAGTCCTGGATCTTGGTCTGTGGAGCAGATGTCAGTATTTCTTGCGCTACATACTCAGATTCTGAAAGGCAGGGAGCGGGCACCACAGGTGTATTCAAATGCCTGTGAGAAGAGAAAGCAAGGAGCTAGTGCAATGTAGGTGGCGCTGTTGCAAAGCTTACTGTTTGCAGAAGAGGTCCAGCACCACTTTTCAGTCCTGGCTTTTCTTATGTGGAAGCAGGG
>JAESHU010000281.1:47301-85953 GCA_017639245.1 Myiopsitta monachus | reverse complement strand
TTGCTTTCTCTTCCCACAGCCATTTGAATACACTTGTGGTGCCCGCTCCCAGCTGTCCTGAAGCCTATTCTGTAGCACAGGAATGATTGGCCTGTGCTCCCACAGACGAAAAGCCAGGAGTGAAAGGTGCTGCTGGACCTCTTCTGCAAACAGTAAGCTTTGCAACAGCGCCACCTACATTGCACTCACTCCTTGCTTTCTCTTCTCACAGGCATTTGAATACACCTGTGGTGCCCGCTCCCAGCCGCCCTGAAGCCGATTCTGTAGCACATAAATGATTTCCTCTGCTCCCACAGACTAAGAGCCAGGACTGAAAGGTGCTGCTGGACCTCTTCTGCAAACAGTAAGCTTTGCAATAGCGCCACCTACATTGCACTCACTCCTTGCTTTCTCTTCTCACAGGCATTTGAATACAGCTGTGGTGCCCGCTCCCAGCCATTCAGAGGCTGAGTACTGTAGCGCAATGAATTACTGACCTGTGCTCCCACAGAGAAAGAGCCAGGACTGAAAGGTGCTGCTGGACCTCTTCTGCAAACAGTAAGCTTTGCAACAGCGCCACCTACATTGCACTCGCTCCTTGCTTTCTCTTCTCACAGGCATTTGAATACAGCCTGTGGTGCCCGCTCCCAGCCGTCCTGAAGCCGATTCTGTAGCGCAGAATGATTGTCCTCTGCTCCCACAGACGAAGAGCCAGGACTGAAAGGTGCTGCTGGACCTCTTCTGCAAACAGTAAGCTTTGCAATAGCGCCACCTACATTGCACTCGCTCCTTGCTTTCTCTTCCCACAGCCATTTGAATACAGCTGTGGTGCCCGCTCCCAGCCGTCCTGAAGCCGAGTATGTAGCGCAAGAATTATTGACCTCTGCTTCCACATAAGAAGAGCCAGGACTGAAAAGTGCTGCTGGACCTCTTCTGCAAACAGTAAGCTTTGCAACAGCGCCACCTACATTGCACTCGCTCCTTGCTTTCTCTTCTCACAGGCATTTGAATACAGCTGTGGTGCCCGCTCCCTGCCATTCAGATCCTGAGTATGTAGCGCAAGAATTATTGTCCTCTGCTCCCACAGACTAAGAGCCAGGACTGAAAGGTGCTGCTGGAGCTCTTCTGCAAACAGTAAGCTTTGCAACAGCGCCACCTACATTGCACTCACTCCTTGCTTTCTCTTCCCACAGCCATTTGAATACACCTGTGGTGCCCGTACTCACCCATCCTGAAGCCGATTCTGTAGCGCAAGAATTATTGACCTCTGCTTCTACATAAGAAGAGCCAGGACTGAAAGGGGTTGCTATACCTCTTCTGCAAACAGTAAGCTTTGCAACAGCGCCACCTACATTGCACTTGCTCCTTGCTTTCTCTTCTCACAGGCATTTGAATACAGCTGTGGTGCCCGCTCCCAGCTGCCCTGAAGCCGATTCTGTAGCACAGGAATGATTTTCCTCTGCTCCCACAGACTAAGAGCCAGGACTGAAAGGTGCTGCTGGACCTCTTCTGCAAACAGTAAGCTTTGCAATAGCGCCACCTACATTGCACTCGCTCCTTGCTTTCTCTTCTCACAGGCATTTGAATCCGCCTGTGGTGCCCACTCCCAGCTGTCCTGAAGCCGATTCTGTAGCGCATTAATGATTGGCCTCTGCTCCCACATAAGAAGATCCAGGACTGAAAGGTGCTGCTGGACCTCTTCTGCAAACAGTAAGCTTTGCAACAGCGCCACCTACATTGCACTCGCTCCTTGCTTTCTCTTCTCACAGGCATTTTAATACAGCTGTGGTGTCCGCTCCCTGCCATTCAGAGGCTGAGTATGTAGCACACGAATTATTGTCCTCTGCTCCCACAGACGAAGAGCCAGGACTGAAAGGTGCTGCTGGACCTCTTCTGCAAACAGTAAGCTTTGCAACAGAGCCACCTACATTGCAGTCACTCCTTGCTTTCTCTTCTCACAGCCAATTTAATACAGCTGTGGTGCCCTCTCAATGCCGTCCTGAAGCTGAGTATGTAGCGCAAGAATTATTGTCCTCTGCTCCCACAGATGAAGAGCCAGGACTGAAAGGTGCTGCTGGACCTCTTCTGCAAACAGTAAGCTTTGCAACAGCGCCACCTACATTGCACTCGCTCCTTGCTTTCTCTTCTCACAGGCATTTGAATACACCTGTGGTGCCTGCTCCCTGCCATTCAGAGGCTGAGTATGTAGCGCACGAATTATTGTCCACTGCTCCCACAGATGAAGAACCAGGACTGAAAGGTGCTGCTGGACCTCTTCTGCAAACAGTAAGCTTTGCAACAGCGCCACCTACATTGCAGTCACTCCTTGCTTTCTCTTCCCACAGCCATTTGAATACACCTGTGGTGCCCGTACTCACCCGTCCTGAAGCCGAGTATGTAGCGCAAGAATTATTGACCTCTGCTTCCACATAAGAAAAGCCAGGACTGAAAAGTGCTGCTGGACCTCTTCTGCAAACAGTAAGCTTTGCAACAGCGCCACCTACATTGCACTAGCTCCTTGCTTTCTCTTCTCACAGGCATTTGAATACACCTGTGGTGCCCGCTCCCTGCCTTTCAGAATCTGAGTATGTAGCGAAAGAATACTGACATCTGCTCCCACAGACCAAGATCCAGGACTGAAAGGTGCTGCTGGACCTCTTCTGCAAACAGTAAGCTTTGCAACAGCGCCACCTACATTGCAGTCACTCCTTGCTTTCTCTTCTCACAGCCATTTGAATACAGCTGTGGTGCCCGCTCCCTGAAATTCAGAGGCTGAGTATGTAGCGCACAAATTATTGACCTCTGCTCCCACAGATGAAGAGCCAGGACTGAAAGGTGCTGCTGGACCTCTTCTGCAAACAGTAAGCTTTGCAACAGCGCCACCTACATTGCACTTGCTCCTTGCTTTCTCTTCTCACAGGCATTTCAATACAGCTGTGGTGCCCGCTCCCTGCCATTCAGAGGGTGAGTATGTAGCGCAAGAATTACTGACCTCTGCTCCCACAGACGAAGAGCCAGGACTGAAAGGTGCTGCTGGACCTCTTCTGCAAACAGTAAGCTTTGCAACAGCGCCACCTACATTGCAGTCACTCCTTGCTTTCTCTTCCCACAGCCATTTGAATACAGCTGTGGTGCCCGCTCCCAGCCGTCCTGAAGCCGATTCTGTAGCGCAAGAATTATTGACCTCTGCTTCCACATAAGAAGAACCAGGACTGAAAGGCGCTGCTGGACCTCTTCTGCAAACAGTAAGCTTTGCAACAGTGCCACCTACATTGCACTCGCTCCTTGCTTTCTCTTCTCACAGGCATTTGAATACACCTGTGGTGCCCGCTCCCAGCCGCCCTGAAGCCGATTCTGTAGCACATAAATGATTTTCCTCTGCTCCCACAGACTAAGAGCCAGGACTGAAAGGTGCTGCTGGACCTCTTCTGCAAACAGTAAGCTTTGCAATAGCGCCACCTACATTGCACTCACTCCTTGCTTTCTCTTCTCACAGCCATTTGAATACAGCTGTGGTGCCCTCTCAATGCCGTCCTGAAGCTGAGTATGTAGCGCACGAATTATTGACCTCTGCTTCTACATAAGAAGAGCCAGGACTGAAAGGGGTTGCTGGGCCTGTTCTGCAAACAGTAAGCTTTGCAACAGCGCCACCTACATTGCAGTCACTCCTTGCTTTCTCTTCCCACAGCCATTTGAATACACCTGTGGTGCCCGCTCCCAGCTGTCCTGAAGCCGATTCTGTAGCACAGGAATGATTGGCCTGTGCTCCCACAGACGAAAAGCCAGGAGTGAAAGGTGCTGCTGGACCTCTTCTGCAAACAGTAAGCTTTGCAACAGCGCCACCTACATTGCACTCACTCCTTGCTTTCTCTTCTCACAGGCATTTGAATACACCTGTGGTGCCCGCTCCCAGCCGCCCTGAAGCCGATTCTGTAGCACATAAATGATTTTCCTCTGCTCCCACAGACTAAGAGCCAGGACTGAAAGGTGCTTCTGGACCTCTTCTGCAAACAGTAAGCTTTGCAATAGCGCCACCTACATTGCACTCACTCCTTGCTTTCTCTTCTCACAGCCATTTGAATACACTTGTGGTGCCCGCTCCCAGCCATTCAGAGGCTGAGTACGTAGCGCACGAATTACTGACCTGTGTTCCCACAGAGAAAGAGCCAGGACTGAAAGGTGCTGCTGGACCTCTTCTGCAAACAGTAAGCTTTGCAACAGCGCCACCTACATTGCACTCGCTCCTTGCTTTCTCTTCTCACAGGCATTTTAATACAGCTGTGGTGTCCGCTCCCTGCCATTCAGAGGCTGAGTATGTAGCACACGAATTATTGTCCTCTGCTCCCACAGACGAAGAGCCAGGACTGAAAGGTGCTGCTGGACCTCTTCTGCAAACAGTAAGCTTTGCAACAGAGCCACCTACATTGCAGTCACTCCTTGCTTTCTCTTCTCACAGCCATTTAATACAGCTGTGGTGCCCTCTCAATGCCGTCCTGAAGCTGAGTATGTAGCGCAAGAATTATTGACCTCTGCTCCCACAGATGAAGAGCCAGGACTGAAAGGTGCTGCTGGACCTCTTCTGCAAACAGTAAGCTTTGCAACAGCGCCACCTACATTGCACTCGCTCCTTGCTTTCTCTTCTCACAGGCATTTGAATACACCTGTGGTGCCTGCTCCCTGCCATTCAGAGGCTGAGTATGTAGCGCACGAATTATTGTCCACTGCTCCCACAGATGAAGAGCCAGGACTGAAAGGTGCTGCTGGACCTCTTCTGCAAACAGTAAGCTCTGCAACAGCGCCACCTACATTGCAGTCACTCCTTGCTTTCTCTTCCCACAGCCATTTGAATACACCTGTGGTGCCCGTACTCACCCGTCCTGAAGCCGAGTATGTAGCGCAAGAATTATTGACCTCTGCTTCCACATAAGAAAAGCCAGGACTGAAAAGTGCTGCTGGACCTCTTCTGCAAACAGTAAGCTTTGCAACAGCGCCACCTACATTGCACTAGCTCCTTGCTTTCTCTTCTCACAGGCATTTGAATACACCTGTGGTGCCCGCTCCCTGCCTTTCAGAATCTGAGTATGTAGCGCAAGAAATACTGACATCTGCTCCCACAGACCAAGATCCAGGACTGAAAGGTGCTGCTGGACCTCTTCTGCAAACAGTAAGCTTTGCAACAGCGCCACCTACATTGCAGTCACTCCTTGCTTTCTCTTCTCACAGCCATTTGAATACAGCTGTGGTGCCCGCTCCCTGAAATTCAGAGGCTGAGTATGTAGCGCACAAATTATTGACCTCTGCTCCCACAGATGAAGAGCCAGGACTGAAAGGTGCTGCTGGACCTCTTCTGCAAACAGTAAACTTTGCAACAGCGCCACCTACATTGCACTTGCTCCTTGCTTTCTCTTCTCACAGGCATTTCAATACAGCTGTGGTGCCCGCTCCCTGCCATTCAGAGGGTGAGTATGTAGCGCAAGAATTACTGACCTCTGCTCCCACAGACGAAGAGCCAGGACTGAAAGGTGCTGCTGGACCTCTTCTGCAAACAGTAAGCTTTGCAACAGCGCCACCTACATTGCAGTCACTCCTTGCTTTCTCTTCCCACAGCCATTTGAATACAGCTGTGGTGCCCGCTCCCAGCCGTCCTGAAGCCGATTCTGTAGCGCAAGAATTATTGACCTCTGCTTCCACATAAGAAGAACCAGGACTGAAAGGCGCTGCTGGACCTCTTCTGCAAACAGTAAGCTTTGCAACAGTGCCACCTACATTGCACTCGCTCCTTGCTTTCTCTTCTCACAGGCATTTGAATACACCTGTGGTGCCCGCTCCCAGCCGCCCTGAAGCCGATTCTGTAGCACATAAATGATTTTCCTCTGCTCCCACAGACTAAGAGCCAGGACTGAAAGGTGCTGCTGGACCTCTTCTGCAAACAGTAAGCTTTGCAATAGCGCCACCTACATTGCACTCACTCCTTGCTTTCTCTTCTCACAGCCATTTGAATACAGCTGTGGTGCCCTCTCAATGCCGTCCTGAAGCTGAGTATGTAACGCACGAATTATTGACCTCTGCTTCTACATAAGAAGAGCCAGGACTGAAAGGGGTTGCTGGGCCTGTTCTGCAAACAGTAAGCTTTGCAACAGCGCCACCTACATTGCAGTCACTCCTTGCTTTCTCTTCCCACAGCCATTTGAATACACTTGTGGTGCCCGCTCCCAGCTGTCCTGAAGCCTATTCTGTAGCACAGGAATGATTGGCCTGTGCTCCCACAGACGAAAAGCCAGGAGTGAAAGGTGCTGCTGGACCTCTTCTGCAAACAGTAAGCTTTGCAACAGCGCCACCTACATTGCACTCACTCCTTGCTTTCTCTTCTCACAGGCATTTGAATACACCTGTGGTGCCCGCTCCCAGCCGCCCTGAAGCCGATTCTGTAGCACATAAATGATTTTCCTCTGCTCCCACAGACTAAGAGCCAGGACTGAAAGGTGCTTCTGGACCTCTTCTGCAAACAGTAAGCTTTGCAATAGCGCCACCTACATTGCACTCACTCCTTGCTTTCTCTTCTCACAGGCATTTGAATACAGCTGTGGTGCCCGCTCCCAGCCATTCAGAGGCTGAGTACGTAGCGCATGAATTACTGACCTGTGCTCCCACAGAGAAAGAGCCAGGACTGAAAGGTGCTGCTGGACCTCTTCTGCAAACAGTAAGCTTTGCAAGAGCGCCACCTACATTGCACTCGCTCCTTGCTTTCTCTTCTCACAGGCATTTGAATCCGCCTGTGGTGCCCACTCCCAGCTGTCCTGAAGCCGATTCTGTAGCGCATTAATGATTGTCCTCTGCTCCCACAGACGAAGAGCCAGGAGTGAAAGGTGCTGCTGGACCTCTTCTGCAAACAGTAAGCTTTGCAACAGCGCCACCTACATTGCACTCGCTCCTTGCTTTCTCTTCTCACAGGCATTTTAATACAGCTGTGGTGTCCGCTCCCTGCCATTCAGAGGCTGAGTATGTAGCACACGAATTATTGTCCTCTGCTCCCACAGACGAAGAGCCAGGACTGAAAGGTGCTGCTGGACCTCTTCTGCAAACAGTAAGCTTTGCAACAGAGCCACCTACATTGCAGTCACTCCTTGCTTTCTCTTCTCACAGCCAATTTAATACAGCTGTGGTGCCCTCTCAATGCCGTCCTGAAGCTGAGTATGTAGCGCAAGAATTATTGACCTCTGCTCCCACAGATGAAGAGCCAGGACTGAAAGGTGCTGCTGGACCTCTTCTGCAAACAGTAAGCTTTGCAACAGCGCCACCTACATTGCACTCGCTCCTTGCTTTCTCTTCTCACAGGCATTTGAATACACCTGTGGTGCCTGCTCCCTGCCATTCAGAGGCTGAGTATGTAGCGCACGAATTATTGTCCACTGCTCCCACAGATGAAGAGCCAGGACTGAAAGGTGCTGCTGGACCGCTTCTGCAAACAGTAAGCTCTGCAACAGCGCCACCTACATTGCAGTCACTCCTTGCTTTCTCTTCCCACAGCCATTTGAATACACCTGTGGTGCCCGTACTCACCCGTCCTGAAGCCGAGTATGTAGCGCAAGAATTATTGACCTCTGCTTCCACATAAGAAAAGCCAGGACTGAAAAGTGGTGCTGGACCTCTTCTGCAAACAGTAAGCTTTGCAACAGCGCCACCTACATTGCACTAGCTCCTTGCTTTCTCTTCTCACAGGCATTTGAATACACCTGTGGTGCCCGCTCCCTGCCTTTCAGAATCTGAGTATGTAGCGCAAGAAATACTGACATCTGCTCCCACAGACCAAGATCCAGGACTGAAAGGTGCTGCTGGACCTCTTCTGCAAACAGTAAGCTTTGCAACAGCGCCACCTACATTGCACTCGCTCCTTGCTTTCTCTTCTCACAGGCATTTCAATACAGCTGTGGTGCCCGCTCCCTGCCATTCAGAGGCTGAGTATGTAGCGCAAGAATTACTGACCTCTGCTCCCACAGATGAAGAGCCAGGACTGAAAGGTGCTGCTGGACCTCTTCTGCAAACAGTAAGCTTTGCAACAGCGCCACCTACATTGCACTCGCTCCTTGCTTTCTCTTCTCACAGCCTTTTGAATACACCTGTGGTGCTCGTACTCACCCGTCCTGAAGCCGAGTATGTAGCGCAAGAATTATTGACCTCTGCTTCCACATAAGAAGAGCCAGGACTGAAAAGGTGCTGCTGGACCTCTTCTGCAAACAGTAAGCTTTGCAACAGCGCCACCTACATTGCAGTCACTCCTTGCTTTCTCTTCCACAGCCATTTGAATACACCTGTGGTGCCCGCTCCCAGCCGTCCTGAAGCCGATTCTGTAGCGCAAGAATTATTGACCTCTGCTTCCACATAAGAAGAACCAGGACTGAAAGGCGCTGCTGGACCTCTTCTGCAAACAGTAAGCTTTGCAACAGTGCCACCTACATTGCACTCGCTCCTTGCTTTCTCTTCTCACAGCCATTTGAATACAGCTGTGGTGCCCGCTCCCAGCCGCCCTGAAGCCGATTCTGTAGCACATAAATGATTTTCCTCTGCTCCCACAGACTAAGAGCCAGGACTGAAAGGTGCTGCTGGACCTCTTCTGCAAACAGTAAGCTTTGCAATAGCGCCACCTACATTGCACTCGCTCCTTGCTTTCTCTTCTCACAGCCATTTGAATACAGCTGTGGTGCCCTCTCAATGCCGTCCTGAAGCTGAGTATGTAGCGCACGAATTATTGACCTCTGCTTCTACATAAGAAGAGCCAGGACTGAAAGGGGTTGCTGGGCCTGTTCTGCAAACAGTAAGCTTTGCAACAGCGCCACCTGCATTGCAGTCACTCCTTGCTTTCTCTTCTCACAGCCATTTGAATACACTTGTGGTGCCCGCTCCCAGCTGTCCTGAAGCCGATTCTGTAGCGCAAGAATTTTGACCTCTGCTCCCACAGACTAAGAGCCAGGACTGAAAGGTGCTGCTGGACCTCTTCTGCAAACAGTAAGCTTTGCAATAGCGCCACCTACATTGCAGTCACTCCTTGCTTTCTCTTCTCACAGGCATTTGAATACAGCTGTGGTGCCCGCTCCCTGCCATTCAGAGGCTGAGTATGTAGCACACGAATTATTGTCCTCTGCTCCCACAGACGAAGAGCCAGGACTGAAAGGTGCTGCTGCACCTCTTCTGC
Organism: Myiopsitta monachus; assembly: GCA_017639245.1. NCBI lineage: Eukaryota > Metazoa > Chordata > Aves > Psittaciformes > Psittacidae > Myiopsitta > Myiopsitta monachus. The sequence continues at coordinate 76,784 of JAESHU010000281.1, read as the reverse complement.
AAACAGTAAGCTTTGCAACAGCACTACCTACATTGCACTCGCTCCTTGCTTTCTCTTCTCACAGGCATTTGAATACAGCTGTGGTGCCCGCTCCCTGCCATTCAGAGGCTGAGTATGTAGCGCACGAATTATCGGCCTCTGCTCCCATAGACGAAGAGCCAGGACTGAAAGGTGCTGCTGGACCTGTTCTGCAAACAGTAAGCTTTGCAATAGCGCCACCTACATTGCACTCACTCCTTGCTTTCTCTTCTCACAGGCATTTGAATACAGCTGTGGTGCCCGCTCCCAGCCATTCAGAGGCTGAGTACGTAGCGCACGAATTACTGACCTGTGCTCCCACAGAGAAAGAGCCAGGACTGAAAGGTGCTGCTGGACCTCTTCTGCAAACAGTAAGCTTTGCAAGAGCGCCACCTACATTGCACTCGCTCCTTGCTTTCTCTTCTCACAGGCATTTGAATCCGCCTGTGGTGCCCACTCCCAGCTGTCCTGAAGAAGATTCTGTAGCGCATTAATGATTGGCCTCTGCTCCCACATAAGAAGATCCAGGACTGAAAGGTGCTGCTGGACCTCTTCTGCAAACAGTAAGCTTTGCAACAGCGCCACCTACATTGCACTCGCTCCTTGCTTTCTCTTCTCACAGGCATTTGAATACAGCTGTGGTGCCCGCTCCCTGCCATTCAGAGGCTGAGTATGTAGCACACGAATTATTGTCCTCTGCTCCCACAGACGAAGAGCCAGGACTGAAAGGTGCTGCTGGACATCTTCTGCAAACAGTAAGCTTTGCAACAGAGCCACCTACATTGCAGTCACTCCTTGCTTTCTCTTCTCACAGCCAATTTAATACAGCTGTGGTGCCCTCTCAATGCCGTCCTGAAGCTGAGTATGTAGCGCACGAATTATTGTCCTCTGCTCCCACAGATGAAGAGCCAGGACTGAAAGGTGCTGCTGGACCTCTTCTGCAAACAGTAAGCTTTGCAAGAGCGCCACCTACATTGCACTCGCTCCTTGCTTTCTCTTCTCACAGGCATTTGAATACACCTGTGGTGCCTGCTCCCTTCCATTCAGAGGCTGAGTATGTAGCGCAAGAATTATTGTCCTCTGCTCCCACAGATGAAGAGCCAGGACTGAAAGGTGCTGCTGGACCTCTTCTGCAAACAGTAAGCTCTGCAACAGCGCCACCTACATTGCACTCACTCCTTGCTTTCTCTTCCCACAGCCATTTGAATCCACCTGTGGTGCCCGTACTCACCCGTCCTGAAGCCGAGTATGTAGCGCAAGAATTACTGACCTCTGCTTCCACATAAGAAAAGCCAGGACTGAAAAGTGCTGCTGGACCTCTTCTGCAAACAGTTAGCTTTGCAACAGCGCCACCTACATTGCACTAGCTCCTTGCTTTCTCTTCTCACAGGCATTTGAATACACCTGTGGTGCCCGCTCCCTGCCTTTCAGAATCTGAGTATGTAGCGCAAGAAATACTGACATCTGCTCCCACAGACCAAGATCCAGGACTGAAAGGTGCTGCTGGACCTCTTCTGCAAACAGTAAGCTTTGCAACAGCGCCACCTACATTGCAGTCACTCCTTGCTTTCTCTTCTCACAGCCATTTGAATACAGCTGTGGTGCCCGCTCCCTGAAATTCAGAGGCTGAGTATGTAGCGCACAAATTATTGACCTCTGCTCCCACAGATGAAGAGCCAGGACTGAAAGGTGCTGCCGGACCTCTTCTGCAAACAGTAAGCTTTGCAACAGCGCCACCTACATTGCACTCGCTCCTTGCTTTCTCTTCTCACAGGCATTTGAATACACCTGTGGTGCCCGCTCCCAGCCGCCCTGAAGCCGATTCTGTAGCACATAAATGATTTTATTCTGCTCCCACAGACTAAGAGCCAGGACTGAAAGGTGCTGCTGGACCTCTTCTGCAAACAGTAAGCTTTGCAATAGCGCCACCTACATTGCACTCACTCCTTGCTTTCTCTTCTCACAGCCATTTGAATACTGCTGTGGTGCCCTCTCAATGCCGTCCTGAAGCTGAGTATGTAACGCACGAATTATTGACCTCTGCTTCTACATAAGAAGAGCCAGGACTGAAAGGGGTTGCTGGGCCTGTTCTGCAAACAGTAAGCTTTGCAACAGCGCCACCTACATTGCAGTCACTCCTTGCTTTCTCTACTCACAGCCATTTGAATACACTTGTGGTGCCCGCTCCCAGCTGTCCTGAAGCCGATTCTGTAGCACAGGAATGATTGGCCTGTGCTCCCACAGACGAAAAGCCAGGAGTGAAAGGTGCTGCTGGACCTCTTCTGCAAACAGTAAGCTTTGCAACAGTGCCACCTACATTGCACTCACTCCTTGCTTTCTCTTCTCACAGGCATTTGAATACACCTGTGGTGCCCGCTCCCAGCCGCCCTGAAGCCGATTCTGTAGCACATAAATGATTTTCCTCTGCTCCCAGAGACTAAGAGCCAGGACTGAAAGGTGCTGCTGGACCTCTTCTGCAAACAGTAAGCTTTGCAATAGCGCCACCTACATTGCACTCACTCCTTGCTTTCTCTTCTCACAGCCATTTGAATACAGCTGTGGTGCCCTCTCAATGCCGTCCTGAAGCTGAGTATGTAGCGCACGAATTATTGACCTCTGCTTCTACATAAGAAGAGCCAGGACTGAAAGGGGTTGCTGGGCCTGTTCTGCAAACAGTAAGCTTTGCAACAGCGCCACCTACATTGCAGTCACTCCTTGCTTTCTCTTCTCACAGCCATTTGAATACACTTGTGCCCGCTCCCAGCTGTCCTGAAGCCGATTCTGTAGCGCAAGAATTTTTGACCTCTGCTCCCACAGACTAAGAGCCAGGACTGAAAGGTGCTGCTGGACCTCTTCTGCAAACAGTAAGCTTTGCAACAGCGCCACCTACATTGCAGCCACTCCTTGCTTTCTCTTCTCACAGGCATTTGAATACAGCTGTGGTGCCCGCTCCCTGCCATTCAGAGGCTGAGTATGTAGCGTACGAATTATTGTCCTCTGCTCCCACAGACGAAGAGCCAGGACTGAAAGGTGCTGCTGCACCTCTTCTGCAAACAGTAAGCTTTGCAACAGCGCCACCTACATTGCACTAGCTCCTTGCTTTCTCTTCTCACAGGCATTTGAATACAGCTGTGGTGCCCGCTCCCTGCCATTCAGAGCCTGAGTACGTAGCGCACGAATTACTGACCTGTGCTCCCACAGAGAAAGAGCCAGGACTGAAAGGTGTTGCTGGAGCTCTTCTGCAAACAGTAAGCTTTGCAACAGCGCCACCTACATTGCACTCGCTCCTTGCTTTCTCTTCTCACAGGCATTTGAATACAGCTGTGGTGCCCGCTCCCTGAAATTCAGAGGCTGAGTATGTAGCGCACGAATTATTGTCCTCTGCTCCCACAGATGAAGAGCCAGGACTGAAAGGTGCTGCTGGACCTCTTCTGCAAACAGTAAGCTTTGCAACAGCGCCACCTACATTGCACTCGCTCCTTGCTTTCTCTTCTCACAGGCATTTCAATACAGCTGTGGTGCCTGCTCCCTGCCATTCAGAGGCTGAGTATGTAGCGCAAGAATTACTGACCTCTGCTCCCACAGACGAAGAGCCAGGACGGAAAGGTGCTGCTGGACCTCTTCTGCAAACAGTAAGCTTTGCAAAAGCGCCACCTACATTGCACTCGCTCCTTGCTTTCTCTTCTCACAGCCATTTGAATACAGCTGTGGTGCCCGCTCCCTGAAATTCAGAGGCTGAGTATGTAGCGCACGAATTATTGTCCTCTGCTCCCACAGATGAAGAGCCAGGAGTGAAAGGTGCTGCTGGACCTCTTCTGCAAACAGTAAGCTTTGCAACAGCGCCCCCTACATTGCAGTCACTCCTTGCTTTCTCTTCCCACAGCCATTTGAATACACCTGTGGAGCCCGTACTCACCCGTCCTGAAGCCAAGTATGTAGCACAAGAATTATTGACCTCTGCTTCCACATAAGAAAAGCCAGGACTGAAAAGTGCTGCTGGACCTCTTCTGCAAACAGTAAGCTTTGCAACAGCGCCACCTACATTGCAGTCACTCCTTGCTTTCTCTTCCCACAGCCATTTGAATACAGCTGTGGTGCCCGCTCCCTGCCATTCAGAGGCTGAGTATGTAGCGCAAGAATTACTGACATCTGCTCCCACAGACGAAGAGCCAGGACTGAAAGGTGCTGCTGGACCTCTTCTGCAAACAGTAAGCTTTGCAACAGCGCCACCTACATTGCAGTCACTCCTTGCTTTCTCTTCTCACAGGCATTTGAATACAGCTGTGGTGCCCGCTCCCTGCCATTCAGAGGCTGAGTATGTAGCGCAAGAATTATTGTCCTCTGCTCCCACAGATGAAAAGCCAGGACTGAAAAGTGCTGCTGGACCTCTTCTGCAAACAGTAAGCTTTGCAACAGCGCCACCTACATTGCAGTCACTCCTTGCTTTCTCTTCCCACAGCCTTTTGAATACGCCTGTGGTGCTCGTACTCACCCGTCCTGAAGCCGAGTATGTAGCGCAAGAATTATTGACCTCTGCTTCCACATAAGAAGAACCAGGACTGAAAGGCGCTGCTGGACCTCTTCTGCAAACAGTAAGCTTTGCAACAGTGCCACCTACATTGCACTCGCTCCTTGCTTTCTCTTCTCACAGGCATTTGAATACACCTGTTGTGCCCGCTCCCAGCCGCCCTGAAGCCAATTCTGTAGCACATAAATGATTTTCCTCTGCTCCCACAGACTAAGAGCCAGGACTGAAAGGTGCTGCTGGACCTCTTCTGCAAACAGTAAGCTTTGCAACAGCGCCACCTACATTGCACTCACTCCTTGCTTTCTCTTCTCACAGGCATTTGAATACAGCTGTGGCGCCCGCTCCCTGCCATTCAGATCCTGAGTATGTAGCGCATGAATTATCGGCCTCTGCTCCCACAGACGAAGAGCCAGGACTGAAAGGTGCTGCTGGACCTGTTCTGCAAACAGTAAGCTTTGCAATAGCGCCACCTACATTGCACTCACTCCTTGCTTTCTCTTCTCACAGGCATTTGAATACAGCTGTGGTGCCCGCTCCCTGCCATTCAGAGGCTGAGTACGTAGCGCACGAATTACTGACCTGTGCTCCCACAGAGAAAGAGCCAGGACTGAAAGGTGCTGCTGGACCTCTTCTGCAAACAGTAAGCTTTGCAATAGCGCCACCTACATTGCACTCGCTCCTTGCTTTCTCTTCTCACAGGCATTTGAATCCGCCTGTGGTGCCCACTCCCAGCTGTCCTGAAGCCGATTCTGTAGCGCATTAATGATTGGCCTCTGCTCCCACATAAGAAGATCCAGGACTGAAAGGTGCTGCTGGACCTCTTCTGCAAACAGTAAGCTTTGCAACAGCGCCACCTACATTGCACTCGCTCCTTGCTTTCTCTTCTCACAGGCATTTGAATACAGCTGTGGTGCCCGCTCCCTGCCATTCAGAGGCTGAGTATGTAGCACACGAATTATTGTCCTCTGCTCCCACAGACGAAGAGCCAGGACTGAAAGGTGCTGCTGGACCTCTTCTGCAAACAGTAAGCTTTGCAACAGAGCCACCTACATTGCAGTCACTCCTTGCTTTCTCTTCTCACAGCCAATTTAATACAGCTGTGGTGCCCTCTCAATGCCGTCCTGAAGCTGAGTATGTAGCGCACGAATTATTGTCCTCTGCTCCGACAGATGAAGAGCCAGGACTGAAAGGTGCTGCTGGACCTCTTCTGCAAACAGTAAGCTTTGCAACAGCGCCACCTACATTGCACTCGCTCCTTGCTTTCTCTTCTCACAGGCATTTGAATACACCTGTGGTGCCTGCTCCCTGCCATTCAGAGGCTGAGTATGTAGCGCAAGAATTATTGTCCTCTGCTCCCACAGATGAAGAGCCAGGACTGAAAGGTGCTGCTGGACCTCTTCTGCAAACAGTAAGCTCTGCAACAGCGCCACCTACATTGCAGTCACTCCTTGCTTTCTCTTCCCACAGCCATTTGAATACACCTGTGGTGCCCGTACTCACCCGTCCTGAAGCCGAGTATGTAGCGCAAGAATTATTGACCTCTGCTTCCACATAAGAAAAGCCAGGACTGAAAAGTGCTGCTGGACCTCTTCTGCAAACAGTAAGCTTTGCAACAGCGCCACCTACATTGCACTAGCTCCTTGCTTTCTCTTCTCACAGGCATTTGAATACACCTGTGGTGCCCGCTCCCTGCCTTTCAGAATCTGAGTATGTAGCGCAAGAAATACTGACATCTGCTCCCACAGACCAAGATCCAGGACTGAAAGGTGCTGCTGGACCTCTTCTGCAAACAGTAAGCTTTGCAACAGCGCCACCTACATTGCAGTCACTCCTTGCTTTCTCTTCTCACAGCCATTTGAATACAGCTGTGGTGCCCGCTCCCTGAAATTCAGAGGCTGAGTATGTAGCGCACAAATTATTGACCTCTGCTCCCACAGATGAAGAGCCAGGACTGAAAGGTGCTGCTGGACCTCTTCTGCAAACAGTAAACTTTGCAACAGCGCCACCTACATTGCACTCGCTCCTTGCTTTCTCTTCTCACAGGCATTTGAATACAGCTGTGGTGCCCGCTCCCTGCCATTCAGAGGCTGAGTATGTAGCGCACGAATTATTGTCCTCTGCTCCCACAGACGAAGAGCCAGGACTGAAAGGTGCTGCTGGACCTCTTCTGCAAACAGTAAGCTTTGCAACAGCGCCACCTACATTGCAGTCACTCCTTGCTTTCTCTTCCCACAGCCATTTGAATACAGCTGTGGTGCTCGTACTCACCCGTCCTGAAGCCGAGTATGTAGCGCACAAATTATTGACCTCTGCTCCCACAGATGAAGAGCCAGGACTGAAAGGTGCTGCTGGACCTCTTCTGCAAACAGTAAGCTTTGCAACAGCGCCACCTACATTGCAGTCACTCCTTGCTTTCTCTTCCCACAGCCATTTGAATACAGCTGTGGTGCCCGCTCCCTGCCATTCAGAGGCTGAGTATGTAGCGCAAGAATTATTGTCCTCTGCTCCCACAGATGAAAAGCCAGGACTGAAAAGTGCTGCTGGACCTCTTCTGCAAACAGTAAGCTTTGCAACAGCGCCACCTACATTGCAGTCACTCCTTGCTTTCTCTTCCCACAGCCTTTTGAATACACCTGTGGTGCTCGTACTCACCCGTCCTGAAGCCGAGTATGTAGCGCAAGAATTATTGACCTCTGCTTCCACATAAGAAGAACCAGGACTGAAAGGCGCTGCTGGACCTCTTCTGCAAACAGTAAGCTTTGCAACAGTGCCACCTACATTGCACTCGCTCCTTGCTTTCTCTTCTCACAGGCATTTGAATACACCTGTTGTGCCCGCTCCCAGCCGCCCTGAAGCCGATTCTGTAGCACATAAATGATTTTCCTCTGCTCCCACAGACTAAGAGCCAGGACTGAAAGGTGCTGCTGGACCTCTTCTGCAAACAGTAAGCTTTGCAACAGCGCCACCTACATTGCACTCACTCCTTGCTTTCTCTTCTCACAGGCATTTGAATACAGCTGTGGCGCCTGCTCCCTGCCATTCAGATCCTGAGTATGTAGCGCATGAATTATCGGCCTCTGCTCCCACAGACGAAGAGCCAGGACTGAAAGGTGCTGCTGGACCTGTTCTGCAAACAGTAAGCTTTGCAATAGCGCCACCTACATTGCACTCACTCCTTGCTTTCTCTTCTCACAGGCATTTGAATACAGCTGTGGTGCCCGCTCCCAGCCATTCAGAGGCTGAGTACGTAGCGCACGAATTACTGACCTGTGCTCCCACAGAGAAAGAGCCAGGACTGAAAGGTGCTGCTGGACCTCTTCTGCAAACAGTAAGCTTTGCAAGAGCGCCACCTACATTGCACTCGCTCCTTGCTTTCTCATCTCACAGGCATTTGAATCCGCCTGTGGTGCCCACTCCCAGCTGTCCTGAAGCCGATTCTGTAGCGCATTAATGATTGGCCTCTGCTCCCACATAAGAAGATCCAGGACTGAAAGGTGCTGCTGGACCTCTTCTGCAAACAGTAAGCTTTGCAACAGCGCCACCTACATTGCACTTGCTCCTTGCTTTCTCTTCTCACAGGCATTTGAATACAGCTGTGGTGCCCGCTCCCTGCCATTCAGAGGCTGAGTATGTAGCACACGAATTATTGTCCTCTGCTCCCACAGACGAAGAGCCAGGACTGAAAGGTGCTGCTGGACCTCTTCTGCAAACAGTAAGCTTTGCAACAGAGCCACCTACATTGCAGTCACTCCTTGCTTTCTCTTCCCACAGCCATTTGAATACAGCTGTGGTGCCCGCTCCCAGCCCTCCTGAAGCCGAGTATGTAGCGCACGAATAATTGGCCTCTGCTCCCACAGACGAAGAGCCATTACTGAAAGGGGTTTCTGGGCCTCTTCTGCAAACAGTAAGCTTTGCAACAGCACCACCTACATTGCAGTCACTCCTTGCTTTCTCTTCCCACAGCCATTTGAATGCACCTGTGGTGCCCGCTCCCAGACATCCTGAAGCCGATTCTGTAGCGCAAGAATTATTGACCTCTCTTTCCACATAAGATGAGCCAGGACTGAAAGGTGCTGCTGGACCTCTTCTGCAAACAGTAAGCTTTGCAACAGCGCCACCTACATTGTACTAGCTCCTTTTTTTCTCTTTCCACAGGCATTTGAATCCACCTGCGGTGCCCGCTCACAGCCGTCCTGAAGCCGAGTATGTAGAACAGGAATGATTGGCCTCTGCTCCCGCAGACAATATGCCATCACTGAAAGGTGGTGCTGGGCCTCTTTTGCACTCAGTAAGCTTTGCAACAGCGCCACCTACATTGCACTTGCTCCTTGCTTTCTCTTCTCACAGCCATATGAATCCACCTGCGGTGCCCACTCAATGCTGTTCAGAGGCTGTGTATGTAGCGCAAGAATTACTTACCTGTGCTCCCACAGACGACGAGCCAGGACTGAAAGGGGTTGCTGGACCTCTTCTGCAAACAGTAAGCTTTGCAACAGTGCCACCTACATTGCAGTCACACCTTGCTTTCTCTTCTCACATCTATTTGAATACACCTGTGGTGCCTGCTCCTAGCCCTCCTGAGTTCGATTCTGTACTGCACGAATTATTGGCCTCTGTTCTCACGGACGATTAGTGCTGTGATTAGGATTGGGTTGGGGTTAGGTTGAAGATTTGGTTTAGGATTAAGTTTGGGATTAGGATTAGGATTGGGATTGGATTGGGATTGGATTTATGATTAGGATTTGGGGTTAGTTTTAGTGTTATGGTTAGAATTAGTTGTTAGGTTTGGGGTTGTGTTTGGGGATTAGGGGTCAGTTCTCTGGGGTCAAGGATTTGGTTAGGGTTAGGGGTAAGAGTGGATAGCGTTAATGGTAAGGGTGAGGGTACGGGTTAGGGGTTAGGGTTTGGCTTTGGAGTCAGGGGTAGGGGGTTAGTATTATGGTTAGAGGGTAGCCTTTGTGTATGGTTTAGTTGGTATTTAGGTTGGGGACAGTAATGGTTGGGGGTAGTAAGTGTGGGGGTGCAATTAGTCTTAATTCTGACACAGAAGAAATCTCTAGCCACAGAATAAATTCTCTAATCACAGACAATTTTCTCCAGTCTCATAATAGATTCTCCTTTGAGATACTAAATTCTCCAGTCACAGACTAAATTCTCTAGTCATAGAAGAAATTCACAGATAAGACACTATATTCTCCAGTCACAGACTAAATTCTCCAGCCACAGACTATATTCTCCAACTCACGGGCAGAATTCTTAAGACACAGATTATTCTATCCCGTCATAGACTAAATTCTCAGATCAGAGACTAACTTTTCCAATCATAGACTAAATTTGCAGGCACTGACTAAATTCTCCTGTCACAGGCTACATTTTCCAGGTACAGGCTAAATTCCCCCGTTACAGACTGAATTCCCCAGTTACAGACTATATTCTCCAGTCACAGAGTAAATTCTCCACTCACAGTTTAAATTCTCCAGTCACAGTCTTAATTCTCCACTGTCAAAATTCACCTGTCATAGTCAAAATTCACCAGGCACAATCAAAATTTTCCAGGCACAGACTAAATTCTCCAGTCACAGACAAAATTTTGCAGTCACAGACTAAACTCTTCAGTCACAGAATGAGTTCCACCGTCACAGACTAAATTCCCTAGGCAAAGACTAAATTCCCCAGGCAAAGACTAAATTCCCCAGGCAAAGACTAAATTCCCCAGGCAAAGACTAAATTCCCCAGGCAAAGACTAAATTCCCCAGGCAAAGACTAAATTCCCCAGGCAAAGACTAAATTCCCCAGGCAAAGACTAAATTCCCCAGGCAAAGACTAAATTCCCCAGGCAAAGACTAAATTCCCCAGGCAAAGACTAAAATCCCCACTCACAGACTAAAATCCCCACTCACAGACTAAAATCCCCACTCACAGACTAAAATCCCCACTCACAGACTAAAATCCCCACTCACAGACTAAAATCCCCACTCACAGACTAAAATCCCCACTCACAGACTAAAATCTCCACTCACAGATTAATTCCCTAGTCACAGTCAAAATTCACCTGTTGCAGACTAAATACCCCAGGCACAGACTAAAATCTCCACTCTCAGCCCAAATTCTCCAATCACAGTTTAAATAAACCAGTCATAGATTAAATACACCAGTCACAGACTAAATTCTCCAGTCACAGATTATAATCTCTAGTCACGGAATGATTTCCACCGTCACAGGCTAAATACTCTAATCCCACAATAATTTCTCTACGTACAGACTAAATTCTCCAGTCACAGATTTAATTCTCCAGTCACAGATTATAATCTCTAGTCACGGAATGATTTCCACCATCACAGGCTAAATACTCTAATCCCACAATAATTTCTCTACGTCCAGACGAAATTCTCCTGTCACAGACGAAATTCTCCTGTCACAGATGAAATTCTTGTATCAGAGACTGAATTATCTAGTCACAGACAAAATTCTCCAGGCACATTATTTATTCTGCGATCACAGACTAAATTCCCCAGTCACAGAATATATTGCCCAATCACAGACTAAATTCTAGGATCACTGACTAGATTCTCCAGTCACAGACTAAATTCATCAGTCACAGAATAAATTCTCCAGCTGCAGTCTAAAATATCCAGTGACAGACTAAATTCTCCAGTCAGTCTGAATTCTTCAGTCACAGTCTAAATTCACCAGTCACAGACTAAATTCTCCAGGCACAGACTAAATTCTCCAGGCACAGAATGAGCTCCACCATCACAGACTAAATAATCTTTTCACACAATAAATTCTCCTGGTACAGACTAAATTCTCAAGGCGCATAATTTATTCTCCTATCACAGACTAAATTCTCCTGTCACAGAATAAACTCTGCTGTCAAATTCTAATTTCTGCAGTCACAAACTATATTCTCCAATCACAGACTAAATTTTAGGATTACAGACTAGATTCTCCAGTCACAGATTAAATTCTCCAGAAACAGACTAAATTCTCCAGTCACAGACTAAATACTCCACTTGCTGACTAAAATCTCCACTCACAGGTTATATTCCCCAATCACAGACTAGATTAACCCCTAGTTAGGGTTCAGGGGGTACTTATGGTTGGGGGGCAGTTGCGGTTAGGGTTAGGGTTGGGGGGCAGTTAGGGTTGGGGGGCAGTAAGGGTGGAGAGGCAGGTTTGGGGGCGCAGTGAGGGTGGGGGGCCAGTTAGGATTGGGGGCAGTATGGGTGGGGGGGGTGGTTAGGGTTGGGGGGGGCAGTAAGTAGTTAGGTTTAGGGGTTAGGGTTAGGGTTGGTTTGGGGGGGGGCAGTATGGGTGGGGGAGCAGTTAGGCTTAGGCTTAGACAGTGTTAGGGTTAGGGTTGGAGATATTAGTGTCGGAGTGGAGAACTTTGTGTCTCAGTGTAGAACTAATTGTGTGCCTGCATAGCTTACTGTTTCAGCAGAGAACTTCTTGCATGAGTGGGGATTTTAGTTTCTGAGTGGAGATTGTAGTCTATGATTGGAGAGTCTCAGCAAGCTGAGTCTAAGCCCGAGAGTCCTTGCCCCTGAGTCTCAGCGAGAAAGTATAAACGCCAGTGTCTGTGAAAGAGTCTCAGCCGCAGAGTCTCAACCCCAGAGTCTAAGTTACGTTCTTGATCATGGTGTTTATGATTCGAAGTGTGAGGTGCAGAGTCTGAGCCACAGAGTCTCAGGCACATATCAGTCCCTAAGTCTGAACTGCAATGCCTTAGCCATAGAATTTCAGCAGCAGTTTCAGCCACATATTGAGAGTCTGAGAGTCTCAGCCCCAGAGTCTCAGGCCCAGATTTTGAGGGCCACAGTCTCAGTCCCGGAGTGTCTGCCACAGAGTCTGAGCCTGAGAGTCTCAGCCCCAGCGTATCTGCCACAGAGTCTGAGCCTGAGAGTCTCAGCCAGAGTATCAGCTCCAAAACCTGAGCTCCAGAGTATCAACCCCACAGTCTTAGCTATAGTCTCAGCAACAATCTCAGCCACCGAGACCGAGTTTGAAGGTATCAGCTCAAAAGTCTGAGGCCTAGAGTCTCAGCCACGGTCTGAGTCTGAGAGTACCAGCTCCAGCGTCTGAGGCCCAGAGTCTCAGCCCCCATCTCATCCACGTAGTCTCAGCCCCTGAGTTTTAGCCCCTTAGTCCCAGCCCCAGCGTCTCTGCACCAGCATCTCTGCCGCAGAGTGTCAGCTCAGAGTATGGGCCCTGGAGTCTTAGCCAGGGAGTCTGAGCCACAGAGTGTCAGCTGAAGTGTCAGCCCCAGAGTCTGAATTCCAGAGTCGTAGACATAGAGTCTCAGCAGCAGCCTCAGCCACAGAGTCTGAGCCTGAAAGTATCACCTCCTAAGTTTGAGGCCCAGAGTCTAAGGCACTCTTTCAGACACAGACTCTCAGCCACAGAGTCTCAGCCACTGTCTCCGCTACAGACTGAGTCTGAGAGTATCAGCTCTGAAGTCTGAGGCCCAGAGTGTCAGCCGCCATGTCAGCCACGGAGTCTTAATTACAGAGTCTCGGTCACAGTCTTAGATTCAAAGTCTGAGACCCAGAGTATAAGCCACAGAGTTTCAGGCACAGTCTCAGCCCCATAGCCTGAATCCCAGAGCCTTAGCCCTAGAGTCTCAGCTGCAGAATCTTAGCCACAGTCTCAGCTCAGAGTATGGGCCCTGGAGTCTTAGCCACAGAGTCTGAGCTACAGAGTCTCAGCTGCGGTCTCCGCCCCAAAATCTGAATCCCAGAGTCTTAGTCACAGTCTCAGCTCTAAAGTCTGAACCCCAGAGTTGTAGCCAGAGTCTCATCCCCAAAGTCTGAATTCCATAGTCTTAGCCAAAGAGTCTCAGAAACATTCTTAGGCCTGAAGTCTGAGTCTGCAAGTATCAGTTCCAAAGTCTCAGGCCCAGAGTCTCAGTCGCTGTCTCAGCCACGGAGTTTCAAACACAGTCTCGGCTGTAGTCTGAGGCACAGAGTCTGAGTCCCAGATTGTCAGCGCTAGTCTGAGCCCTTGAATCTCAGTCCCTGAGTCTCAGCCTCAAAGTCTGAATCTCCGAGTCTCACCCATCTGAGCCAGAGAAAGACAAGCAGAAAATTAAAGCCACAGAGGACTCATGGAGCAAAACTAGTGAGCAGATACGGAAAAGCCAGGACACTTTCCGAGCAGCCAGGCAGCAACTTTGGTGCAGATAGGGAGCAATCAAGGAGCAGCCACAGAGCCAGATCCAAGTAAGACAAAAACCCAGCTGTGGCTCATCAGGGTGCTTTTATCCCTGCTGGTGGTTTGCCCCTCCCCACACCCCATTGAGGGAGGGGTTGCGGGTGGGGCCTGTGGTATATGAGGCACAGCCTCTGCTCAGTGAGCTCATTTGAGGTTCAGCTCTCATCAGGCAAAGTTCTCTGTGTTGGCTCAGGTTTTGTGGCCTGGGAGCTTTGTGGGTTATTTGAGGTGTGATTTTGGGGGGGCTTTTGCAAGGGTCTTGTCTCATTTAAGACCTTCTGGCCACGTTAAGACTTACTAGTGCATGCATTATGAAGTATCATTGTGTAGAGAGTTTTTTAGGTGTTGTATTTGTAGGTGGTGATGAGGGAAAGTGAACTGTGTGGGAGGACTCAGGGGGAGAAGTTGTGGTAAAGGTAATCTGTGCTCCATGTCCCCATTATTGTGTATCAGTCCTGTTTTACTTTGCAGATGATGAAGAGGTGTGTGGGCAGAGAAGGAACACAGCGGCTATCGACAAGAGGTTGTTCTCAAGGGTGGTTTAGGACCTCTGTTCTCGTGAAAGGTAAGCAAATGGAACAGGCCCGGAGAGAGTCAGGAAACAGTCGTAAGGTCAGAGTGGGAGAAAGGTTGTTGAAGAGGGGCTCTCTTTGGGCAGGGAAAGGGAGGCAGTTCGTGCTCATTGTCAGCTTTTATCAGTGTACGAAGCTAAAGCACAGCTGTGGCTCGTGCCTCGGACTCTCGAGGTTGTGTGTAAGATGGTAGTGCAGTGTGTTCAGCTGCAGTCAGTGCTGTATGTGATTGGAGAACTTAATATGTGCCTCGGGAATTTAAACTATACCTGGAGAATTTAATCTGTGACAGGAAAATTTATTCTGTGCCTGGGGAATTTAGTCTGTGCCTGCAGAATCTGTGGTTGGAGAAATCAATCTGTGCTCGGGGAAGCTGGTCTGTGCCTGGGGCTTTTAAGTCTACTCTAGTCTGTGCTGGGATGTTTTTAGTCTCCTCTAGTGTAGTCTGTGCCTGGATGTTTTTAGTCTCTCCTAATCTCAACCTGGAGGTTTTAATTCTTGCCTGGTCTAGTCTCGGTCTGGAGGTATTTAATCTTGACTTGTCTGTGCCTGTAGGTTTTTAGCCTCATGTAGTGTCTGCCTGGATGTTTTTAGCCTAGTCTAGTGTTTGCCTGGAACTTTAATTCTGATCTAGTCTGTGCCTGGAGGTTTTAAGTCTGGTCTAGACTATCCCAGAGGGTTTTAAGTCTCACATACTCTTTGCCTGGAGGTTTTTAGTCTCGTCTAGTCTGAGCCTGGAGGTTTATAGTCTCATCTAATCTGTGCCTGGATGTTTTTATTCTAGTCTTGTCAAGTCTGTGCCTGGAGGTTTTTATTCTGGTCTAGTTTGTGCCTGGAGGGTTTTTATTCTGGTCTAGTCTGTGCCTGGAGGTTTTTATTCTTATCTAGTCTGTGCCTGGGGGTTCTTAGTCTCATCTAGTCTGTGCCTGGAGGTTTTTAGTGTAGTCAAGTCAAGTCTGTGCCTGGAGGTTTTTATTCTGGTCTAGTTTGTGCCTTGAGGTTTTTATTCTGGTCTAGTCTGTGCCTGGATTTTTTTATTCTGGCCTAGTCTGTGCCTGGAGGTCTTTATTCTGGTCTAGTCTGTGCCAGGAAATATTTTGTCTAGGCTAGTCTGTGCCTGGAGGTTTCTAGACACATCTAGTCTGTGCCTGGAGGATTTTATTCTGGTCTAGTCTTTGCCTGGAAGATTTTATTCATATTTAGTCTGTGCCTGGGGGTTTTTACTTTCATCTTGTCTGTTCCTGGAGTTTTTTAGTCTAGTCTAGTGTAGTCTCTGCCCGGAGGTTTTTATTCTTATCTAGTTTGTGCCTGGAGGTCTTTATTCTGGTCTAGTCTGTGCCAGGGGATATTTTGATTAGTCTAGTCTGTGCCTGTAGGTTTCTAGACACATCTAGTCTGTGCTTGGTGGTTTTTTTTCTTTTCTAGTTTGTGTCTGGAGGTTTATAGTCTCGTCTAGTCTGTGCCTGGAGGTTTTTCGTCTGGTCTAGTCTGTGCCTGGAGGTTTTTCGTCTGGTCTAGTCTGTGCCTGGAGGTTTTTCGTCTGGTCTAGTCTGTGCCTGGAGGTTTTTCGTCTGGTCTAGTCTGTGCCTGGAGGTTTTTCGTCTGGTCTAGTCATGCCTGTGCCTGGAGGTTTTTCGTCTGGTCTAGTCATGCCTGTGCCTGGAGGTTTTTCGTCTGGTCTAGTCATGCCTGTGCCTGGAGGTTTTTCGTCTGGTCTAGTCATGCCTGTGCCTGGAGGTTTTTCGTCTGGTCTAGTCATGCCTGTGCCTGGAGGTTTTTTGTCTGGTCTAGTCTGTGCCTGGAGGTTTTTCGTCTGGTCTAGTCATGCCTGTGCCTGGAGGTTTTTATTCTGGTCTAGTCTGTGCCTGGAGGTATTTATTGTCATCTAGTCTGTGCCTGGAGGATTTTAGTCTCATCTAGTCTGTGCCTGGAGGTTTTTATTCTTATCTAGTCTGTGCCTGGGTGTTCTTAGACTCATCTAGTCTGTACCTGGAGGTTTTTAGTCTCATCTAGTCTGTGCCTGGAGGTTTTTAGTCTTGTCAAGTCTAATCTGTGCCTGGAGGGTTTTATTCTGGTCTAGTTTGTGCCTCGAGGTTTTTATTCTGGTCTAGTCTGTGCCTGGAGGTATTTATTGTCATCTATTCTGTGCCTGGAGGTATTAATTGTCATCTATTCTGTGCCTGGAGGTCTTTACTCTGGTCCAGTCTGTGCCAGGGGGTATTTTGTCGAGGCTAGTCTGTGTCTGTGTTTTTTTAGACACGTCTATTCTGTGCCTGGAGGTTTCTAGTCTCGTCTAGTCTGTGCCTGGAGGTTTTTAGTCTCGTCTAGTCTGTGCCTGGAGGTTTTTAGTCTCGTCTAGTCTGTGCCTGGAGGTTTTTAGTCTCGTCTAGTCAAGCCTGTGCCTGGAGGATTTTAGTCTCGTCTAGTCAAGCCTGTGCCTGGAGGTTTTTAGTCTCGTCTAGTCAAGCCTGTGACTGGAGGTTTTTAGTCTCCTCAAGTCAAGCCTGTGCCTGGAGTTTTTTCATCTGGTCTAGTTTGTGCCTTGATTTTTTTAGTCTCATCTATTCTGTGCCTGGAGGTCTTTACTCTGGTCCAGTCTGTGCCTGGGGATATTTTGTCGAGGCAGGTGTGTGCCTGTGGGTATTTAGACACGTCTAGTCTGTGCCTGGAGTTTTTTAGTCTCGTCTAGTCTTTCTTTCAGGATTTTATTCATATCTAGTCTGTGCCTCGGGGTTTTTACTGTCATCTTGTCTGTGCCTGGAAGTTTTTAGTCTAGTCTAGTGTAGTCTGTGCCCGGAGGTTTTTATTCTGGTCTAGTTTGTGCCTTGATGTCTTTATTCTGGTCCAGTCTGTGCCAGGGGATATTTTGTCTAGTCTAGTCTGTGCCTGTAGGTTTCTAGACACATCTAGTCTGTGCCTGGAGGTTTTTATTCTGGTCTAGTCTGTGCCTGGAGGGTTTTATTCTGGTCTAGTCTGTGTCTGGAGGTCTTTATTCTTATCTAGTCTGTGCCTGGAAGTTTTTAGTCACATCTTGTCTGTGGCTGGAGGTTTTTAGTCTAGTCTAGTGTAGTCTGTGCCTGGAGGTTTTTATTCTGGTCTAGTCTGTGCCCTGAGGTTTTTATTCTGTTCTAGTCTGTGCCTGGAGGTCTTTATTCTGGTCCAGTCTGTGCCAGAACATATTTTGTCTAGGCTAGTCTGTGCCTGTAGGTTTCTAGACACATCTAGTCTGTGCCTGGAGGATTTTAGTCTCGTCTAGCCTGTGCCTGGAAGTTTATAGTCTCATCTAGACTGTGCCTGGAGATTTTTAGTCTGGTCTAGTTTGTGCCTTGAGGTTTTTAGTCTGGTCTAGTCTGTGCCTTGAGGTTTTTGGTCTGGTCCAGTCTGTGCCAGGGGATATTTAGTCGAGGCTAGTCTGTGCCTGGGGGTTCTTAGTCTCATCTAGTCTGTGCCTGGAGGTTTTTAGTCTAGTCAAGTCTAGTCTGTGCCTGGAGGGTTTTATTCTGGTCTAGTCTGTGACTGGAGGTTTTTATTCTGGTCTAGTTTGTGCCTATAGGTATTTATTCTGGTCCAGTCTTTGCCAGGAGATATTTTGTCTCAGCTAGTTTGTGCCTGTAGGTTTCTAGACACATCTAGTCTGTGCCTGGAAGTTTATAGTCTCATCTAGTCTGTGCCTGGAGTATTTTATTCTTATCTAGTCTGTGCCTGGAGGTTTCTAGTCTCGTCTAGTCTCTGCCTGGAGGTTTTTAGTCTCGTCTAGTCTGTGCCTGGAGGTTTTTCGTCTGGTCTAGTCTGTGCCTGGAGGTCTTTATTCTGGTCCAGTCTGTGCCAGGACATATTTTGTCTAGGCTAGTCTGTGCCTGTAGGTTTCTAGATACATCTAGTCTGTGCCTGGAGGATATTAGTCTCGTCTAGTCTGTGCCTGGAAGTTTATAGTCTCATCTAGTCTGTGCCTGGAGGTTTTTAGTCTAGTCAAGTCAAGTCTGTGCCTGGAGGGTTTTATTCTGGTCTAGTTTGTGCCTGGAGGGTTTTTATTCTTGTCTTGTCTTTGCCTGGAGGTTTTTATTCTGGTCTAGTCTGTGCCTGGACTTCTTTATTCTGGTCCAGAATGTGCCAGGAGATATTTTGTCTTGGCTAGTCTGTGCCTGTAGGTTTTTAGGCACGTCTAGTCTGTGCCTGGAGGTTTTTAGTCTCGTCTAGTCTGTGCCTGGAGGTTTTTAGTCTTTTCTAGTCTGTGCCTGGGGGTTCTTAGTCTCATCTAGTCTGTGCCTGGAGGTTTTTAGTCTCATCTAGTCTGTGCCTGGAGGTTTTTATTCTGGTCTACTCTGTGCCTGGAGGTCTTTATTCTGGTCTAGTCTGTGCCAGGGGATATTTTGTCTAGTCTAGTCTGTGCCTGTAGGTTTTTATTCTGGTCTAGTCTGTGCCTGGAGGTCTTTATTCTGGTCTAGTCTGTGCCAGGGGATATTTTGTCTAGTCTAGTCTGTGCCTGTAGGTTTCTAGACACATCTAGTCTGTGCTTGGTGGTTTTTATTCTTTTCTAGTTTGTGCCTGGAGGTTTTTAGTCTCATCTAGTCTGTGCCTGGAGGTTTTTAGTCTTGTCAAGTCTAGTCTGTGCCTGGAAGTTTATAGTCTCATCTAGTCTTTGCCTTTAGTATTTTATTCTTATCTAGTCTGTGCCTGGAGGTTTTTGGTCATATCTAGTCTGTGCCTGGAGGTTTTTAGACTACTCAAGTCAAGTCAGTGCCTGGAGGGTTTTATTCTGGTCTAGTCTGTGCCTGGAGGTTTTCATTCTGGTCTAGACTGTGCCTGGAGGATTATAGTCTCATCTAGTCTGTGCCTGGGCGTTTTTAGTCATATCTAGTCTGTGCCTGGAGGTTTTCAGTCACATCTTGTCTGTGGCTGGAGGTTTTTAGTCTAGTCTAGTGTAGTCTGTGCCTGGAGGTTTTTATTCTGGTCTAGTCTGTGCCCTGAGGTTTTTATTCTGTTCTAGTCTGTGCCTGGAGATATTTTGTCTCGGCTAGTTTGTGCCTGTAGGTTTTTAGGCACGTCTAGGGTGTGCCTGGAGGTTTTTAGTCTCGTCTAGTCTGTGCGTGGAGGTTTTTAGTCTCATCTAGTCTGTGCCTGGAGGTTTATAGTCTCATCTAGTCTGTGCCTTTATGTTTTTAGTCTAGTCAAGTCAAGTCTGTGCCTGGAGGGTTTTATTCTGGTCTAGTTTGTGCCTGGAGGGTTTTTATTCTTGTCTAGTCTTTGCCTGGAGGTTTTTATTCTGGTCTAGTCTGTGCCTGGAGGTTTTTATTCTGGTCCAGAATGTGCCAGGAGATATTTTGTCTTGGCCAGTCTGTGCCTGTAGGTTTTTAGGCACGTCTAGTCTGTGCCTGGAGGTTTTTAGTCTCGTCTAGTCTGTGCCTGGAGGTTTTTAGTCTTTTCTAGTCTGTGCCTGGGGGTTCTTAGTCTCATCTAGTCTGTGCCTGGAGGTTTTTAGTCTCGTCTAGTCTGTGCGTGGAGGTTTTTATTCTTTTCTAGTCTGTGCCTGGGGGTTTTTAGTCATATCTAGTCTGTGCCTGGAGGTTTTTATTCTAGTCTAGTTTGTGCCTGGAGGTTTTTATTCTGGTCCGGAAGGTGCCAGGAGATATTTTGTCTTGGCTAGTCTGTGCCTGTAGGTTTTTAGGCACGTCTAGTCTGTGCCTGGAGGTTTTTAGTCTCGTCTAGTCTGTGCCTGGAGGTTTTTAGTCTTTTCTAGTCTGTGCCTGGGGGTTCTTAGTCTCATCTAGTCTGTGCCTGGAGGTTTTTAGTCTTGTCAAGTCTAGTCTGTGCCTGGAAGTTTATAGTCTCATCTAGTCTTTCCCTTTAGTATTTTATTCTTACCTAGTCTGTGCCTGGAGGTTTTTAGTCATATCTAGTCTGTGCCTGGAGGTTTTTAGACTACTCAAGTCAAGTCTGTGCCTGGAGAGTTTTTTTCTGGTCTAGTCTGTGCCTGGAGGTTTTCTTTCTGGTCTAGTCTGTGCCTGGAGGTTTTCATTCTGGTCTAGTCTGTGCCTGGAGGGTTTTATTCTTATCTAGTCTGTGCCTGGGGGTTTTTAGTCACATCTTGTCTGTGGCTGGAGGTTTTTAGTCTAGACTAGTGTAGTCTGTGCCTGGAGGTTTTTATTCTGGTCAAGTCTGTGCCCTGAGGTTTTTATTCTGGTCTAGTCTGTGCCTGGAGATATTTTGTCTCGGCTAGTATGTGCCTGTAGGTTTCTAGACAAATCTAGTCTGTGCCTGGAGGATTTTAGTCTCGTCTAGTCTGTGCCTGGAGGCTTTTCGTCTCGTCTAGTCTGTGCCTGGAGGCTTTTCGTCTCGTCTAGTCTGTGCCTGGAGGTTTTTCGTCTGGTCTAGTCTGTGCCTGGAGGTTTTTCGTCTGGTCTAGTCTGTGCCTGGAGGTTTTTCGTCTGGTCTAGTCTGTGCCTGGAGGTTTTTCGTCTGGTCTAGTCTGTGCCTGGAGGTTTTTCGTCTGGTCTAGTCTGTGCCTGGAGGTTTTTCGTCTGGTCTAGTCTGTGCCTGGAGGTTTTTCGTCTGGTCTAGTCATGCCTGTGCCTGGAGGTTTTTCGTCTGGTCTAGTCATGCCTGTGCCTGGAGGTTTTTCATTCTGGTCTAGTCTGTGCCTGGAGGATTTTCGTCTGGTCTAGTCTGTGCCTGGAGGTTTTTCGTCTGGTCTAGTCTGTGCCTGGAGGTTTTTCGTCTGGTCTAGTCTGTGCCTGGAGGTTTTTCGTCTGGTCTAGTCTGTGCCTGGAGGTTTTTCGTCTGGTCTAGTCTGTGCCTGGAGGTTTTTCGTCTGGTCTAGTCTGTGCCTGGAGGTTTTTCGTCTGGTCTAGTCTGTGCCTGGAGGTTTTTCGTCTGGTCTAGTCATGCCTGTGCCTGGAGGTTTTTCGTCTGGTCTAGTCATGCCTGTGCCTGGAGGTTTTTCGTCTGGTCTAGTCATGCCTGTGCCTGGAGGTTTTTCGTCTGGTCTAGTCTGTGCCTGGAGGTATTTATTGTCATCTAGTCTGTGCCTGGAGGATTTTAGTCTCATCTAGTCTGTGCCTGGAGGATTTTAGTCTCATCTAGTCTGTGCCTGGAGGTTTTTAGTCTTATCTAGTCTGTGCCTGGGTGTTCTTAGACTCATCTAGTCTGTACCTGGAGGTTTTTAGTCTCATCTAGTCTGTGCCTGGAGGTTTTTAGTCTTGTCAAGTCTAATCTGTGCCTGGAGGGTTTTATTCTGGTCTAGTTTGTGCCTCGAGGTTTTTATTCTGGTCTAGTCTGTGCCTGGAGGTATTTATTGTCATCTATTCTGTGCCTGGAGGTATTTATTGTCATCTATTCTGTGCCTGGAGGTATTAATTGTCATCTATTCTGTGCCTGGAGGTCTTTACTCTGGTCCAGTCTGTGCCAGGGGGTATTTTGTCGAGGCTAGTTGTGTCTGTGTTTTTTTAGACACGTCTATTCTGTGCCTGGAGGTTTCTAGTCTCGTCTAGTCTGTGCCTGGAGGTTTTTAGTCTCGTCTAGTCTGTGCCTGGAGGTTTTTAGTCTCGTCTAGTCTGTGCCTGGAGGTTTTTAGTCTCGTCTAGTCAAGCCTGTGCCTGGAGGTTTTTAGTCTCGTCTAGTCAAGCCTGTGACTGGAGGTTTTTAGTCTCCTCAAGTCAAGCCTGTGCCTGGAGTTTTTTCGTCTGGTCTAGTTTGTGCCTTGATTTTTTTAGTCTCATCTTTTCTGTGCCTGGAGGTCTTTACTCTGGTCCAGTCTGTGCCTGGGGATATTTTGTCGAGGCAGGTGTGTGCCTGTGGGTATTTAGACACGTCTAGTCTGTGCCTGGAGTTTTTTAGTCTCGTCTAGTCTTTCTTTCAGGATTTTATTCATATCTAGTCTGTGCCTCGGGGTTTTTACTGTCATCTTGTCTGTGCCTGGAAGTTTTTAGTCTAGTCTAGTGTAGTCTGTGCCCGGAGGTTTTTATTCTGGTCTAGTTTGTGCCTTGATGTCTTTATTCTGGTCCAGTCTGTGCCAGGGGATATTTTGTCTAGTCTAGTCTGTGCCTGTAGGTTTCTAGACACATCTAGTCTGTGCCTGGAGGTTTTTATTCTGGTCTAGTCTGTGCCTGGAGGGTTTTATTCTGGTCTAGTCTGTGCCTGGAGGTCTTTATTCTTATCTAGTCTGTGCCTGGAAGTTTTTAGTCACATCTTGTCTGTGGCTGGAGGTTTTTAGTCTAGTCTAGTGTAGTCTGTGCCTGGAGGTTTTTATTCTGGTCTAGTCTGTGCCCTGAGGTTTTTATTCTGTTCTAGTCTGTGCCTGGAGGTCTTTATTCTGGTCCAGTCTGTGCCAGAACATATTTTGTCTAGGCTAGTCTGTGCCTGTAGGTTTCTAGACACATCTAGTCTGTGCCTGGAGGATTTTAGTCTCGTCTAGCCTGTGCCTGGAAGTTTATAGTCTGGTCTAGTTTGTGCCTGGAGATTTTTAGTCTGGTCTAGTTTGTGCCTGGAGATTTTTAGGCTGGTCTAGTTTGTGCCTTGAGGTTTTTAGTCTGGTCTAGTCTGTGCCTTGAGGTTTTTGGTCTCGTCTAGTCTGTGCCTGGAGGTTTTTATTCTTATCTACTCTGTGCCTGGGGGTTCTTAGTCTCATCTAGTCTGTGCCTGGAGGTTTTTATTCTTGTCTAGTCAAGTGTGTGCCTGGAGGTTTTTATGCTGGACTAGTTTGTGCCTGGAGGGTTTTTATTCTTTTCTAGTCTGTGCCTGGAGGTTTTTATTCTGGTCTAGTCAAGTGTGTGCCTGGAGGTTTTTGTGCTGGACTAGTCTGTGCCTGGAGGTTTTTAGTCTCGTCTAGTCTGTGCCTGGGGTTTCTTAGTCTCATCTAGTCTGTGCCTGGATTTTTTTAGTCTAGTCAATTGTAGTGTGTGCCTGGAGGTTTTTATTCTGGTCTAGTCTGTGCCTGGAGGTCTGTATTCTGGTCCAGTCTGTGCGAGGAGATATTTTGTCTAGGCTAGTCTGTGCCTCTAGGGTTCTACACAAGTCTAGTCTGTGCCTGTAGGTTTTTAGTCTCATCTAGTCTGTGCCTGGAGGTTTTTAGTCTCATCTAGTCTGTGCCTTTATGTTTTTAGTCTAGTCAAGTCAAGTCTGTGCCTGGAGGGTTTTATTCTGGTCTAGTTTGTGCCTGGAGGGTTTTTATTCTGGTCTAGTCTTTGCCTGGAGGTTTTTATTCTGGTCTAGTCTGTGCCTGGAGGTTTTTTTTCTGGTCCAGAATGTGCCAGGAGATATTTTGTCTTGGCCAGTCTGTGCCTGTAGGTTTTTAGGCATGTCTAGTCTGTGCCTGGAGGTTTTTCGTCTGGTCTAGTCTGTGCCTGGAGGTTTTTCGTCTGGTCTAGTCTGTGCCTGGAGGTTTTTCGTCTGGTCTAGTCTGTGCCTGGAGGTTTTTCGTCAGGTCCAGTCTGTGCCTGGAGGTTTTTCGTCTGGTCTAGTCTGTGCCTGGAGGTTTTTCGTCTGGTCTAGTCTGTGCCTGGAGGTTTTTCGTCTGGTCTAGTCTGTGCCTGGAGGTTTTTCGTCTGGTCTAGTCTGTGCCTGGAGGTTTTTCGTCTGGTCTAGTCTGTGCCTGGAGGTTTTTCGTCTGGTCTAGTCTGTGCCTGGAGGTTTTTCGTCTGGTCTAGTCTGTGCCTGGAGGTTTTTCGTCTGGTCTAGTCTGTGCCTGGAGGTTTTTCGTCTGGTCTAGTCATGTCTGTGCCTGGAGGTTTTTCGTCTGGTCTAGTCATGCCTGTGCCTGGAGGTTTTTCGTCTGGTCTAGTCATGCCTGTGCCTGGAGGTTTTTCGTCTGGTCTAGTCATGCCTGTGCCTGGAGGTTTTTCGTCTGGTCTAGTCATGCCTGTGCCTGGAGGTTTTTCGTCTGGTCTAGTCATGCCTGTGCCTGGAGGTTT
The DNA here is from genome assembly GCA_017639245.1 of Myiopsitta monachus. Classification (NCBI taxonomy): domain Eukaryota; kingdom Metazoa; phylum Chordata; class Aves; order Psittaciformes; family Psittacidae; genus Myiopsitta; species Myiopsitta monachus. The sequence goes on along the minus strand of JAESHU010000281.1, from coordinate 52,548 downwards.
TTCGTCTGGTCTAGTCTGTGCCTGGAGGTATTTCGTCTGGTCTAGTCTGTGCCTGGAGGTATTTATTGTCATCTAGTCTGTGCCTGGAGGATTTTAGTCTCATCTAGTCTGTGTCTGGAGGTTTTTAGTCTCATCTAGTCTGTGCCTGGAGGTTTTTATTCTTATCTAGTCTGTGCCTGTGTGTTCTTAGACTCATCTAGTCTGTACCTGGAGGTTTTTAGTCTCGTCTAGTCTGTGCCTGGAGGTTTTTAGTCTCGTCTAGTCTGTGCCTGGAGGTTTTTAGTCTCGTCTAGTCAAGCCTGTGCCTGGAGGTTTTTAGTCTCGTCTAGTCAAGCCTGTGACTGGAGGTTTTTAGTCTCCTCAAGTCAAGCCTGTGCCTGAGGTTTTTTCATCTGGTCTAGTTTGTGCCTTGATTTTTTTAGTCTCATCTATTCTGTGCCTGGAGGTCTTTACTCTGGTCCAGTCTGTGCCTGGGGATATTTTGTCGAGGCAGGTGTGTGCCTGTGGGTATTTAGACACGTCTAGTCTGTGCCTGGAGTTTTTTAGTCTCGTCTAGTCTTTCTTTCAGGATTTTATTCATATCTAGTCTGTGCCTCGGGGTTTTTACTGTCATCTTGTCTGTGCCTGGAAGTTTTTAGTCTAGTCTAGTGTAGTCTGTGCCCGGAGGTTTTTATTCTGGTCTAGTTTGTGCCTTGATGTCTTTATTCTGGTCCAGTCTGTGCCAGGGGATATTTTGTCTAGTCTAGTCTGTGCCTGTAGGTTTCTAGACACATCTAGTCTGTGCCTGGAGGTTTTTATTCTGGTCTAGTCTGTGCCTGGAGGGTTTTATTCTGGTCTAGTCTGTGCCTGGAGGTCTTTATTCTTATCTAGTCTGTGCCTGGAAGTTTTTAGTCACATCTTGTCTGTGGCTGGAGGTTTTTAGTCTAGTCTAGTGTAGTCTGTGCCTGGAGGTTTTTATTCTGGTCTAGTCTGTGCCCTGAGGTTTTTATTCTGTTCTTGTCTGTGCCTGGAGGTCTTTATTCTGGTCCAGTCTGTGCCAGAACATATTTTGTCTAGGCTAGTCTGTGCCTGTAGGTTTCTAGACACATCTAGTCTGTGCCTGGAGGATTTTAGTCTCGTCTAGCCTGTGCCTGGAAGTTTATAGTCTCATCTAGACTGTGCCTGGAGATTTTTAGTCTGGTCTAGTTTGTGCCTTGAGGTTTTTAGTCTGGTCTAGTCTGTGCCTTGAGGTTTTTAGTCTGGTCCAGTCTGTGCCAGGGGATATTTAGTCGAGGCTAGTCTGTGCCTGGAGGTTTTTAGTCTCGTCTAGTCTGTGCCTGGAGGTTTTTATTCTTATCTACTCTGTGCCTGGGGGTTCTTAGTCTCATCTAGTCTGTGCCTGGAGGTTTTTAGTCTAGTCAAGTCTAGTCTGTGCCTGGAGGGTTTTATTCTGGTCTAGTCTGTGACTGGAGGTTTTTATTCTGGTCTAGTTTGTGCCTATAGGTATTTATTCTGGTCCAGTCTTTGCCAGGAGATATTTTGTCTCGGCTAGTTTGTGCCTGTAGGTTTCTAGACACATCTAGTCTGTGCCTGGAAGTTTATAGTCTCATCTAGTCTGTGCCTGGAGTATTTTATTCTTATCTAGTCTGTGCCTGGAGGTTTTTCGTCTGGTCTAGTCTGTGCCTGGAGGTTTTTCGTCTGGTCTAGTCTGTGCCTGGAGGTTTTTCGTCTGGTCTAGTCTGTGCCTGGAGGTCTTTATTCTGGTGCAGTCTGTGCCAGGACATATTTTGTCTAGGCTAGTCTGTGCCTGTAGGTTTCTAGATACATCTAGTCTGTGCCTGGAGGATATTAGTCTCGTCTAGTCTGTGCCTGGAAGTTTATAGTCTCATCTAGTCTGTGCCTGGAGGTTTATAGTCTCATCTAGTCTGTGCCTGGAGGTTTTTAGTCTAGTCAAGTCAAGTCTGTGCCTGGAGGGTTTTATTCTTTTCTAGTCTGTGCCTGGAGGTTTTTATTCTTGTCTAGTCCTTGCCTGGAGGTTTTTATTCTGGTCCAGAAGGTGCCAGGAGATATTTTGTCTTGGCTAGTCTGTGCCTGTAGGTTTTTAGACATGTCTAGTCTGTGCCTGGAGGTTTTCAGTCTCATCTAGTCTGTGCCCGGAGGTTTTTATTCTAGTCTATTCAAGTGTGTGCCTGGAGGTTTTTATGCTGGACTAGTTTGTGCCTGGAGGGTTTTTATTCTTTTCTAGTCTGTGCCTGGAGGTTTTTATTCTTGTCTAGTCAAGTGTGTGCCTGGAGGTTTTTATGCTGGACTAGTTTGTGCCTGGAGGGTTTTTATTCTTTTCTAGTCTGTGCCTGGAGGTTTTTATTCTAGTCTAGTCAAGTGTGTGCCTGGAGGTTTTTGTGCTGGACTAGTTTGTGCCTGGAGGGTTTTTATTCTTTTCTAGTCTGTGCCTGGAGGTTTTTAGTCTCGTCTAGTCTGTGCCTGGAGTTTTTTAGTCTCGTCTAGTCTGTGCCTGGGGTTTCTTAGTCTCATCTAGTCTGTGCCTGGATTTTTTTAGTCTAGTCAAGTGTAGTGTGTGCCTGGAGGTTTTTATTCTGGTCTAGTCTGTGCCTGGAGGTCTGTATTCTGGTCCAGTCTGTGCGAGGAGATATTTTGTCTAGGCTAGTCTGTGCCTCTAGGGTTCTACACAAGTCTAGTCTGTGCCTGGAGGTTTTTAGTCTCATCTAGTCTGTGCCTGGAGGTTTTTAGTCTCATCTAGTCTGTGCCTGGTGGTTTATAGTCTCATCCAGTCTGTGCCTGGCGCTTTTTATTCTCGTCTAGTCAAGTCTGTGCCTGCTGGTTTTTATTCTGGTCTAGTTTGTGCCTTGAGGTTTTTTTTCTGGTCTAGTCTGTGCCTGGAGGTATTTATTCTGGTCTAGCCTGTGCCTGGAGGTTTTTAGTCTCGTCTAGTCTATGCCTGGAGGTTTTTAGTCTCGTTGAGTTTGTCCCTGGTGGTTTTTACTCTCCACTAGTCTGCGGCTGCAAGTTCCTAGTCTACTCCAAACTTTTCTGTGCCTTTAGAATTTTTGTATAGTCTAGTCTAGACTGTGCCTGGAGGTTTTAAGTCTAGGCTAGCCTACTCCGTGCCTGAAGGTGTTCGTTCTAGTCTAGACTGTGCCTGGAGGTTTTTATTCTGGTCTAGACTGTGCCTGGAGGATTTTATTCTAATCTAGTCTGTGCCTGGGGGTTTTTAGACACATCTTGTCTGTGGCTGGAGGTTTTTAGTCTAGTCAAGGTAAGTCTGTGAATGGAGGTTTTTATTCTGGTCTAGTCTGTGCCTGGAGGTTTTTATTCTGGTCCAGAAGGTGCCAGGAGATATTTTGTCTTGGCTAGTCTGTGCCTGTAGGTTTTTAGGCACGTCTAGTCTGTGCCTGGAGGTTTTTAGTCTCGGCTAGTCTCTGCCTGGAGGTTTTTTGTCTCGTCTAGTCTGTGCCTGGAGGATTTTAGTCTCGTCTAGCCTGTGCCTGGAGGTTTTTAGTCTCGTCTAGTCAAATGTGTGTCTGGAGGTTTTTAGTCTCGTCTAGTCTGTGCCTGGAGGTTTTTAGTCTCATCTAGTCTGTGCCTTTAGGTTTTTAGTCTAGTCAAGTCAAGTCTGTGCCTGGAGGGTTTTATTCTTATCTAGTCTGTGCCTAGAGGTTTTTATTCTGGTCTAGTCTGTGCCTGGAGGTTTTTATTCTGGTCTAGACTGTGCCTGGAGGATTTTAGTCTGGTCTAGTCTGTGCCTGGAGGTTTTTAGTCTGGTCTAGTCTGTGCGTGGAGTTTTTTAGTCTAGTCAAGTCAAGTCTGTGCCTAGAGGTTTTTATTCTGGTCTAGTTTGTGCCTGGAGGTTTTTATTCTGGTCCGGAATGTGCCAGGAGATATTTTGTCTTGGCTAGTCTGTGCCTGTAGGTTTTTAGACATGTCTAGTCTGTGCCTTTAGGTTTTGAGTCTCATCTAGTCTGTGCCCGGAGGTTTTTATTCTAGTCTAGTCATGTGTGTGCCTGGAGGTTTTTATTCTGGACTAGTTTGTGCCTGGAGGGTTTTTATTCTTTTCTAGTCTGTGCCTGGAGGTTTTTATTCTACTCTAGTCAAGTGTGTGTCTGGAGGTTTTTATGCTGGACTAGGTTGTGCCTGGAGGGTTTTTATTCTTTTCTAGTCTGTGCCTGGAGGTTTTTAGTCTCGTCTAGTCTGTGCCTGGAGGTTTTTAGTCTCGTCTAGTCTGTGCCTGGGGTTTCTTAGTCTCATCTAGTCTGTGCCTGGATTTTTTTAGTCTAGTCAAGTGTAGTGTGTGCCTGGAGGTTTTTATTCTGGTCCAGTCTGTGCGAGGAGATATTTTGTCTAGGCTAGTCTGTGCCTCTAGGGTTCTACACAAGTCTAGTCTGTGCCTGGAGGTTTTTAGTCTGGTCTAGTCTGTTCCTGGAGGTTTTTAGTCTGGTCTAGTCTGTGCCTGGATGGTTTTTAGTCTGGTCTAGTCTGTGCCTGGATGGTTTTTAGTCTGGTCTAGTCTGTGCCTGGATGGTTTTTAGTCTGGTCTAGTCTGTGCCTGGATGGTTTTTAGTCTGGTCTAGTCTGTGCCTGGATGGTTTTTAGTCTGGTCTAGTCTGTGCCTGGATGGTTTTTAGTCTGGTCTAGTCTGTGCCTGGATGGTTTTTAGTCTGGTCTAGTCTGTGCCTGGAGGTTTTTAGTCTGGTCTAGTCTGTGCCTGGAGGTTTTTAGTCTGGTCTAGTCTGTGCCTGGATGGTTTTTAGTCTGGTCTAGTCTGTGCCTGGATGGTTTTTAGTCTGGTCTAGTCTGTGCCTGGATGGTTCTTAGTCTGGTCTAGTCTGTGCCTGGATGGTTTTTAGTCTGGTCTAGTCTGTGCCTGGATGGTTTTTAGTTTGGTCTAGTCTGTGCCTGGATGGTTTTTAGTCTGGTCTAGTCTGTGCCTGGATGGTTTTATTATGGTCTAGTCTGTGCCTGGATGGTTTTATTATGGTCTAGTCTGTGCCTGGATGGTTTTATTATGGTCTAGTCTGTGCCTGGGGGTTTTTAGTCTCGTCTAGTCAGTGCCTGGAGGTTTCTAGTCTGGTCTAGTCTGTGCCCTGAGGTTTTTATTCTGGTCCAGTCTGTGCCAGGACATATTTTGTCTAGGCTAGTCTGTGCCTGTAGGTTTCTAGACACATCTAGTCTGTGGCTGGAGGTTTTTAGTCTAGTCAAGGTAAGTCTGTGAATGGAGGTTTTTATTCTGGTCTAGTCTGTGCCTGGAGGTTT
>JAESHU010000281.1:772-46801 GCA_017639245.1 Myiopsitta monachus | reverse complement strand
CACAGATGAAGAGCCAGGACTGAAAGGTGCTGCTGGACCTCTTCTGCAAACAGTAAGCTTTGCAACAGCGCCACCTACATTGCAGTCACTCCTTGCTTTCTCTTCCCACAGCCATTTGAATCCATCCTGTGGTGCCCGCTCTCAGCCGTCCTGAAGCCGAGTATGTAGCGCAAGAATTATTGACCTCTGCTTCCACATAAGAAGAGCCAGGACTGAAAGGTGCTGCTGGACCTCTTCTGCAAACAGTAAGCTTTGCAACAGCGCCACCTACATTGCACTCGCTCCTTGCTTTCTCTTCTCACAGGCATTTGAATACAGCTGTGGTGCCCGCTCCCTGCCATTCAGAATCAGAGTATGTAGCGCACGAATTATTGTCCTCTTCTCCCACAGATGAAGAGCCAGGACTGAAAGGTGCTGCTGGACCTCTTCTGCAAACAGTAAGCTTTGCAACAGCGCCACCTACATTGCAGTCACTCCTTGCTTTCTCTTCCCACAGCCATTTGAACCCACCTGTGGTGCCCGCTCTCAGCCGTCCTGAAGCCGAGTATGTAGCGCAAGAATTATTGACCTCTGCTTCCACATAAGAAGAGCCAGGACTGAAAGGTGCTGCTGGACCTCTTCTGCAAACAGTAAGCTTTGCAAGTAGCGCCACCTACATTGCACTCGCTCCTTGCTTTCTCTTCTCACAGGCATTTGAATACAGCTGTGGTGCCCTGCTCCCTGACATTCAGAGGCTGAGTATGTAGCGCACGAATTATTGTCCTCTGCTCCCACAGATGAAGAGCCAGGACTGAAAGGTGCTGCTGGACCTCTTCTGCAAACAGTAAGCTTTGCAACAGCGCCACCTACATTGCAGTCACTCCTTGCTTTCTCTTCTCACAGGCATTTGAATACAGCTGTGGTGCCCGCTCTCAGCCATTCATGAAGCTGAGTATGTAGCGCACGAATTATTGTACCTCTGCTTCCACATAAGAAGAGCCAGGACTGAAAGGTGCTGCTGGACCTCTTCTGCAAACAGTAAGCTTTGCAACAGCGCCACCTACATTGCACTCGCTCCTTGCTTTCTCTTCTCACAGGCATTTGAATACAGCTGTGGTGCCCGCTCTCCTGACAGTCATGAGGCTGAGTATGTAGCGCACGAATTATTGTCCTCTGCTCCACAGATGAAGAGCCAGGACTGAAAGGTGCTGCTGGACCTCTTCTGCAAACAGTAAGCTTTGCAACAGCGCCACCTACATTGCACTCGCTCCTTGCTTTCTCTTCTCACAGGCATTTGAATACAGCTGTGGTGCCCGCTCCCATGCCATTCAGAGGCTGAGTATGTAGCGCACGAATTATTGTCCTCTGCTCCCACAGATGAAGAGCCAGGACTGAAAGGTGCTGCTGGACCTCTTCTGCAAACAGTAAGCTTTGCAACAGCGCCACCTACATTGCAGTCACTCCTTGCTTTCTCTTCCCACAGCCATTTGAATACCACCTGTGGTGCCCGCTACTCAGCCGTCCTGAAGCCGAGTATGTAGCGCACGAATTATTGTACCTCTGCTTCCACATAAGAAGAGCCAGGACTGAAAGGTGCTGCTGGACCTCTTCTGCAAACAGTAAGCTTTGCAACAGCGCCACCTACATTGCACTCGCTCCTTGCTTTCTCTTCTCACAGGCATTTGAATACAGCTGTGGTGCCCGCTCCCTGCCATTCAGAGGCTGAGTATGTAGCGCCACGAATTATTGTCCTCTGCTCCCACAGATGAAGAGCCAGGACTGAAAGGTGCTGCTGGACCTCTTCTGCAAACAGTAAGCTTTGCAACAGCGCCACCTACATTGCAGTCACTCCTTGCTTTCTCTTCCCACAGCCATTTGAATACACCTGTGGAGCCCGCTACTCACCCGTCCTGAAGCCGAGTATGTAGCGCAAGAATTATTGTACCTCTGCTTCCACATAAGAAGAGCCAGGACTGAAAGGTGCTGCTGGACCTCTTCTGCAAACAGTAAGCTTTGCAACAGCGCCACCTACATTGCACTCGCTCCTTGCTTTCTCTTCTCACAGGCATTTGAATACAGCTGTGGTGCCCGCTCCCTGCCATTCAGAGGCTGAGTATGTAGCGCACAAATCATTGTCCTCTGCTCCCACAGATGAAGAGCCAGGACTGAAAGGTGCTGCTGGACCTCTTCTGCAAACAGTAAGCTTTGCAACAGCGCCACCTACATTGCTGTCACTCCTTGCTTTCTCTTCCCACAGCCATTTGAATACACCTGTGGTGCTCGTACTCACCCGTCCTGAAGCCGAGTATGTAGCGCAAGAATTATTGACCTCTGCTTCCACATAAGAAGAACCAGGACTGAAAGGCGCTGCTGGACCTCTTCTGCAAATAGTAAGCTTTGCAACAGTGCCACCTACATTGCACTCGCTCCTTGCTTTCTCTTCTCACAGGCATTTGAATACACCTGTGGTGCCCGCTCCCAGCCGCCCTGAAGCCGATTCTGTAGCACATAAATGATTTTCCTCTGCTCCCACAGACGAAGAGCCAGGACTGAAAGGTGCTGCTGGACCTCTTCTGCAAACAGTAAGCTTTGCAACAGAGCCACCTACATTGCACTCGCTCCTTCCTTTCTCTTCTCACAGGCATTTGAATACACTTGTGGTGCCCGCTCCCAGCTGTCCTGAAGCCGATTCTGTAGCACAGGAATGATTGGCCTCTACTGCCACAGACGAAAACCCAGGAGTGAAAGGTGCTGCTGGACCTCTTCTGCAAACAGTAAGCTTTGCAACAGAGCCACCTACATTGCACTCGCTCCTTGCTTTCTCTTCTCACAGGCATTTGAATACAGCTGTGGTGCCCGCTCCAAGCCATTCAGAGGCTGAGTACGTAGCGCACGAATTACTGACCTGTGCTCCCACAGAGAAAGAGAAAGGACTGAAAGGTGCTGCTGGACCTCTTCTGCAAACAGTAAGCTTTGCAACAGCGCCACCTACATTGCTGTCACTCCTTGCTTTCTCTTCCCACAGCCATTTGAATACACCTGTGGAGCCCGTACTCACCCGTCCTGAAGCCGAGTATGTAGCGCACGAATTATTGTCCTCTGCTTCCACATAAGAAAAGCCAGGACTGAAAAGTGCTTCTGGACCTCTACTGCAAACAGTAAGCTTTGCAACAGCGCCACCTACATTGCACTCGCTCCTTGCTTTCTCTTCTCACAGGCATTTGAATACAGCTGTGGTGCCCGCTCCCTGCCATTCAGAGGCTGAGTATGTAGCCCACGAATTATTCTCCTCTGCTCCCACAGATGAAGAGCCAGGACTGAAAGGTGCTGCTGGACCTCTTCTGCAAACAGTAAGCTTTGCAACAGCGCCACCTACATTGCAGTCACTCCTTGCTTTCTCTTCCCACAGCCATTTGAACCCACCTGTGGTGCCCGCTCTCAGCCGTCCTGAAGCCGAGTATGTAGCGCAAGAATTATTGACCTCTGCTTCCACATAAGAAGAGCCAGGACTGAAAGGTGCTGCTGGACCTCTTCTGCAAACAGTAAGCTTTGCAACAGAGCCACCTACATTGCACTCGCTCCTTGCTTTCTCTTCTCACAGGCATTTGAATACAGCTGTGGTGCCCGCTCCCTGCCATTCAGAGGCTGAGTATGTAGCGCACAAATCATTGTCCTCTGCTCCCACAGATGAAGAGCCAGGACTGAAAGGTGCTGCTGGACCTCTTCTGCAAACAGTAAGCTTTGCAACAGCGCCACCTACATTGCTGTCACTCCTTGCTTTCTCTTCCCACAGCCATTTGAATACACCTGTGGTGCTCGTACTCACCCGTCCTGAAGCCGAGTATGTAGCGCAAGAATTATTGACCTCTGCTTCCACATAAGAAGAACCAGGACTGAAAGGCGCTGCTGGACCTCTTCTGCAAATAGTAAGCTTTGCAACAGTGCCACCTACATTGCACTCGCTCCTTGCTTTCTCTTCTCACAGGCATTTGAATACACCTGTGGTGCCCGCTCCCAGCCGCCCTGAAGCCGATTCTGTAGCACATAAATGATTTTCCTCTGCTCCCACAGACGAAGAGCCAGGACTGAAAGGTGCTGCTGGACCTCTTCTGCAAACAGTAAGCTTTGCAACAGAGCCACCTACATTGCACTCGCTCCTTCCTTTCTCTTCTCACAGGCATTTGAATACACTTGTGGTGCCCGCTCCCAGCTGTCCTGAAGCCGATTCTGTAGCACAGGAATGATTGGCCTCTACTGCCACAGACGAAAACCCAGGAGTGAAAGGTGCTGCTGGACCTCTTCTGCAAACAGTAAGCTTTGCAACAGAGCCACCTACATTGCACTCGCTCCTTGCTTTCTCTTCTCACAGGCATTTGAATACAGCTGTGGTGCCCGCTCCAAGCCATTCAGAGGCTGAGTACGTAGCGCACGAATTACTGACCTGTGCTCCCACAGAGAAAGAGAAAGGACTGAAAGGTGCTGCTGGACCTCTTCTGCAAACAGTAAGCTCTGCAACAGCGCCACCTACATTGCAGTCACTCCTTGCTTTCTCTTCCCACAGCCATTTGAACCCACCTGTGGTGCCCGCTCTCAGCCGTCCTGAAGCCGAGTATGTAGCGCAAGAACTATTGACCTCTGCTTCCACATAAGAAGAGCCAGGACTGAAAGGTGCTGCTGGACCTCTTCTGCAAACAGTAAGCTTTGCAACAGCGCCACCTACATTGCACTCGCTCCTTGCTTTCTCTTCTCACAGGCATTTGAATACAGCTGTGGTGCCCGCTCCCTGAAATTCAGAGGCTGAGTATGTAGCGCACGAATTATTGTCCTCTGCTCCCACAGATGAAGAGCCAGGACTGAAAGGTGCTGCTGGACCTCTTCTGCAAACAGTAAGCTTTGCAACAGCGCCACCTACATTGCACTCGCTCCTTGCTTTCTCTTCTCACAGGCATTTGAATACAGCTGTGGTGCCCGCTCCCTGCCATTCAGAGGCTGAGTATGTAGCCCACGAATTATTGTCCTCTGCTCCCACAGATGAAGAGCCAGGACTGAAAGGTGCTGCTGGACCTCTTCTGCAAACAGTAAGCTTTGCAACAGCGCCACCTACATTGCAGTCACTCCTTGCTTTCTCTTCCCACAGCCTTTTGAATACACCTGTGGTGCTCGTACTCACCCGTCCTGAAGCCGAGTATGTAGCGCAAGAATTATTGACCTCTGCTTCCACATAAGAAGAACCAGGACTGAAAGGCGCTGCTGGACCTCTTCTGCAAATAGTAAGCTTTGCAACAGTGCCACCTACATTGCACTCGCTCCTTGCTTTCTCTTCTCACAGGCATTTGAATACACCTGTGGTGCCCGCTCCCAGCCGCCCTGAAGCCGATTCTGTAGCACATAAATGATTTTCCTCTGCTCCCACAGACTAAGAGCCAGGACTGAAAAGTGCTGCTGGACCTCTTCTGCAAACAGTAAGCTTTGCAATAGCGCCACCTACATTGCACTCACTCCTTGCTTTCTCTTCTCACAGCCATTTGAATACAGCTGTGGTGCCCTCTCAATGCCGTCCTGAAGCCGAGTATGTAGCGCAAGAATTATTGACCTCTGCTTCTACATAAGAAGAGCCAGGACTGAAAGGTGCTGCTGGACCTCTTCTGCAAACAGTAAGCTTTGCAACAGCGCCACCTACATTGCAGTCACTCCTTGCTTTCTCTTCCCACAGCCATTTGAACCCACCTGTGGTGCCCGCTCTCAGCCGTCCTGAAGCCGAGTATGTAGCCCACGAATTATTGTCCTCTGCTCCCACAGATGAAGAGCCAGGACTGAAAGGTGCTGCTGGACCTCTTCTGCAAACAGTAAGCTTTGCAACAGCGCCACCTACATTGCAGTCACTCCTTGCTTTCTCTTCCCACAGCCATTTGAACCCACCTGTGGTGCCCGCTCTCAGCCGTCCTGAAGCCGAGTATGTAGCGCAAGAATTATTGACCTCTGCTTCCACATAAGAAGAGCCAGGACTGAAAGGTGCTGCTGGACCTCTTCTGCAAACAGTAAGCTTTGCAGTAGCGCCACCTACATTGCACTCGCTCCTTGCTTTCTCTTCTCACAGGCATTTGAATACAGCTGTGGTGCCCGCTCCCTGCCATTCAGAGGCTGAGTATGTAGCGCACAAATCATTGTCCTCTGCTCCCACAGATGAAGAGCCAGGACTGAAAGGTGCTGCTGGACCTCTTCTGCAAACAGTAAGCTTTGCAACAGCGCCACCTACATTGCTGTCACTCCTTGCTTTCTCTTCCCACAGCCATTTGAATACACCTGTGGTGCTCGTACTCACCCGTCCTGAAGCCGAGTATGTAGCGCAAGAATTATTGACCTCTGCTTCCACATAAGAAGAACCAGGACTGAAAGGCGCTGCTGGACCTCTTCTGCAAATAGTAAGCTTTGCAACAGTGCCACCTACATTGCACTCGCTCCTTGCTTTCTCTTCTCACAGGCATTTGAATACACCTGTGGTGCCCGCTCCCAGCCGCCCAGAAGCCGATTCTGTAGCACATAAATGATTTTCCTCTGCTCCCACAGACTAAGAGCCAGGACTGAAAGGTGCTGCTGGACCTCTTCTGCAAACAGTAAGCTTTGCAATAGCGCCACCTACATTGCACTCGCTCCTTCCTTTCTCTTCTCACAGGCATTTGAATACACTTGTGGTGCCCGCTCCCAGCTGTCCTGAAGCCGATTCTGTAGCACAGGAATGATTGGCCTCTACTGCCACAGACGAAAACCCAGGAGTGAAAGGTGCTGCTGGACCTCTTCTGCAAACAGTAAGCTTTGCAACAGAGCCACCTACATTGCACTCGCTCCTTGCTTTCTCTTCTCACAGGCATTTGAATACAGCTGTGGTGCCCGCTCCAAGCCATTCAGAGGCTGAGTACGTAGCGCACGAATTACTGACCTGTGCTCCCACAGAGAAAGAGAAAGGACTGAAAGGTGCTGCTGGACCTCTTCTGCAAACAGTAAGCTTTGCAGTAGCGCCACCTACATTGCACTCGCTCCTTGCTTTCTCTTCTCACAGGCATTTGAATACAGCTGTGGTGCCTGCTCCCTGCCATTCAGAAGCCGAGTATGTAGCGCAAGAATTATTGACCTCTGCTTCCACATAAGAAAAGCCAGGACTGAAAAGTGCTTCTGGACCTCTTCTGCAAACAGTAAGCTTTGCAACAGCGCCACCTACATTGCACTCGCTCCTTGCTTTCTCTTCTCACAGCCATTTGAATACAGCTGTGGTGCCCTCTCAATGCCGTCCTGAAGCCGAGTATGTAGCGCAAGAATTATTGACCTCTGCTTCCACATAAGAAGAGCCAGGACTGAAAGGTGCTGCTGGACCTCTTCTGCAAACAGTAAGCTTTGCAACAGCGCCACCTACATTGCAGTCACTCCTTGCTTTCTCTTCCCACAGCCATTTGAACCCACCTGTGGTGCCCGCTCTCAGCCGTCCTGAAGCCGAGTATGTAGCGCAAGAATTATTGACCTCTGCTTCCACATAAGAAGAGCCAGGACTGAAAGGTGCTGCTGGACCTCTTCTGCAAACAGTAAGCTTTGCAGTAGCGCCACCTACATTGCACTCGCTCCTTGCTTTCTCTTCTCACAGGCATTTGAATACAGCTGTGGTGCCCGCTCCCTGCCATTCAGAATCAGAGTATGTAGCGCACGAATTATTGTCCTCTTCTCCCACAGATGAAGAGCCAGGACTGAAAGGTGCTGCTGGACCTCTTCTGCAAACAGTAAGCTTTGCAACAGCGCCACCTACATTGCAGTCACTCCTTGCTTTCTCTTCCCACAGCCATTTGAATATTCCTGTGGTGCCCGCTCTCAGCTGTCCTGAAGCCGAGTATGTAGCGCAAGAATTATTGACCTCTGCTTCCACATAAGAAGAGCCAGGACTGAAAGGTGCTGCTGGACCTCTTCTGCAAACAGTAAGCTTTGCAACAGAGCCACCTACATTGCACTCGCTCCTTGCTTTCTCTTCTCACAGGCATTTGAATACAGCTGTGGTGCCCGCTCCCTGCCATTCAGAGGCTGAGTATGTAGCGCACAAATCATTGTCCTCTGCTCCCACAGATGAAGAGCCAGGACTGAAAGGTGCTGCTGGACCTCTTCTGCAAACAGTAAGCTTTGCAACAGCGCCACCTACATTGCTGTCACTCCTTGCTTTCTCTTCCCACAGCCATTTGAATACACCTGTGGTGCTCGTACTCACCCGTCCTGAAGCCGAGTATGTAGCGCAAGAATTATTGACCTCTGCTTCCACATAAGAAGAACCAGGACTGAAAGGCGCTGCTGGACCTCTTCTGCAAATAGTAAGCTTTGCAACAGTGCCACATACATTGCACTCGCTCCTTGCTTTCTCTTCTCACAGGCATTTGAATACACTTGTGGTGCCCGCTCCCAGCTGTCCTGAAGCCGATTCTGTAGCACAGGAATGATTGGCCTCTGCTGCCACAGACGAAAACCCAGGAGTGAAAGGTGCTGCTGGACCTCTTCTGCAAACAGTAAGCTTTGCAATAGCGCCACCTACATTGCACTCACTCCTTGCTTTCTCTTCTCACAGCCATTTGAATACAGCTGTGGTGCCCTCTCAATGCCGTCCTGAAGCCGAGTATGTAGCGCAAGAATTATTGACCTCTGCTTCTACATAAGAAGAGCCAGGACTGAAAGGTGCTGCTGGACCTCTTCTGCAAACAGTAAGCTTTGCAACAGCGCCACCTACATTGCAGTCACTCCTTGCTTTCTCTTCCCACAGCCATTTGAACCCACCTGTGGTGCCCGCTCTCAGCCGTCCTGAAGCCGAGTATGTAGCCCACGAATTATTGTCCTCTGCTCCCACAGATGAAGAGCCAGGACTGAAAGGTGCTGCTGGACCTCTTCTGCAAACAGTAAGCTTTGCAACAGCGCCACCTACATTGCAGTCACTCCTTGCTTTCTCTTCCCACAGCCATTTGAACCCACCTGTGGTGCCCGCTCTCAGCCGTCCTGAAGCCGAGTATGTAGCGCAAGAATTATTGACCTCTGCTTCCACATAAGAAGAGCCAGGACTGAAAGGTGCTGCTGGACCTCTTCTGCAAACAGTAAGCTTTGCAGTAGCGCCACCTACATTGCACTCGCTCCTTGCTTTCTCTTCTCACAGGCATTTGAATACAGCTGTGGTGCCCGCTCCCTGCCATTCAGAGGCTGAGTATGTAGCGCACAAATCATTGTCCTCTGCTCCCACAGATGAAGAGCCAGGACTGAAAGGTGCTGCTGGACCTCTTCTGCAAACAGTAAGCTTTGCAACAGCGCCACCTACATTGCTGTCACTCCTTGCTTTCTCTTCCCACAGCCATTTGAATACACCTGTGGTGCTCGTACTCACCCGTCCTGAAGCCGAGTATGTAGCGCAAGAATTATTGACCTCTGCTTCCACATAAGAAGAACCAGGACTGAAAGGCGCTGCTGGACCTCTTCTGCAAATAGTAAGCTTTGCAACAGTGCCACCTACATTGCACTCGCTCCTTGCTTTCTCTTCTCACAGGCATTTGAATACACCTGTGGTGCCCGCTCCCAGCCGCCCAGAAGCCGATTCTGTAGCACATAAATGATTTTCCTCTGCTCCCACAGACTAAGAGCCAGGACTGAAAGGTGCTGCTGGACCTCTTCTGCAAACAGTAAGCTTTGCAATAGCGCCACCTACATTGCACTCGCTCCTTCCTTTCTCTTCTCACAGGCATTTGAATACACTTGTGGTGCCCGCTCCCAGCTGTCCTGAAGCCGATTCTGTA
The DNA here is from genome assembly GCA_017639245.1 of Myiopsitta monachus. Classification (NCBI taxonomy): domain Eukaryota; kingdom Metazoa; phylum Chordata; class Aves; order Psittaciformes; family Psittacidae; genus Myiopsitta; species Myiopsitta monachus. Next base: position 37,022 of record JAESHU010000281.1, on the reverse strand, counting down.
GCACAGGAATGATTGGCCTCTACTGCCACAGACGAAAACCCAGGAGTGAAAGGTGCTGCTGGACCTCTTCTGCAAACAGTAAGCTTTGCAACAGAGCCACCTACATTGCACTCGCTCCTTGCTTTCTCTTCTCACAGGCATTTGAATACAGCTGTGGTGCCCGCTCCAAGCCATTCAGAGGCTGAGTACGTAGCGCACGAATTACTGACCTGTGCTCCCACAGAGAAAGAGAAAGGACTGAAAGGTGCTGCTGGACCTCTTCTGCAAACAGTAAGCTTTGCAGTAGCGCCACCTACATTGCACTCGCTCCTTGCTTTCTCTTCTCACAGGCATTTGAATACAGCTGTGGTGCCTGCTCCCTGCCATTCAGAAGCCGAGTATGTAGCGCAAGAATTATTGACCTCTGCTTCCACATAAGAAAAGCCAGGACTGAAAAGTGCTTCTGGACCTCTTCTGCAAACAGTAAGCTTTGCAACAGCGCCACCTACATTGCACTCGCTCCTTGCTTTCTCTTCTCACAGCCATTTGAATACAGCTGTGGTGCCCTCTCAATGCCGTCCTGAAGCCGAGTATGTAGCGCAAGAATTATTGACCTCTGCTTCTACATAAGAAGAGCCAGGACTGAAAGGTGCTGCTGGACCTCTTCTGCAAACAGTAAGCTTTGCAACAGCGCCACCTACATTGCAGTCACTCCTTGCTTTCTCTTCCCACAGCCATTTGAACCCACCTGTGGTGCCCGCTCTCAGCCGTCCTGAAGCCGAGTATGTAGCGCAAGAATTATTGACCTCTGCTTCCACATAAGAAGAGCCAGGACTGAAAGGTGCTGCTGGACCTCTTCTGCAAACAGTAAGCTTTGCAGTAGCGCCACCTACATTGCACTCGCTCCTTGCTTTCTCTTCTCACAGGCATTTGAATACAGCTGTGGTGCCCGCTCCCTGCCATTCAGAATCAGAGTATGTAGCGCACGAATTATTGTCCTCTTCTCCCACAGATGAAGAGCCAGGACTGAAAGGTGCTGCTGGACCTCTTCTGCAAAGAGTAAGCTTTGCAACAGCGCCACCTACATTGCAGTCACTCCTTGCTTTCTCTTCCCACAGCCATTTGAATATTCCTGTGGTGCCCGCTCTCAGCTGTCCTGAAGCCGAGTATGTAGCGCAAGAATTATTGACCTCTGCTTCCACATAAGAAGAGCCAGGACTGAAAGGTGCTGCTGGACCTCTTCTGCAAACAGTAAGCTTTGCAACAGAGCCACCTACATTGCACTCGCTCCTTGCTTTCTCTTCTCACAGGCATTTGAATACAGCTGTGGTGCCCGCTCCCTGCCATTCAGAGGCTGAGTATGTAGCGCACAAATCATTGTCCTCTGCTCCCACAGATGAAGAGCCAGGACTGAAAGGTGCTGCTGGACCTCTTCTGCAAACAGTAAGCTTTGCAACAGCGCCACCTACATTGCTGTCACTCCTTGCTTTCTCTTCCCACAGCCATTTGAATACACCTGTGGTGCTCGTACTCACCCGTCCTGAAGCCGAGTATGTAGCGCAAGAATTATTGACCTCTGCTTCCACATAAGAAGAACCAGGACTGAAAGGCGCTGCTGGACCTCTTCTGCAAATAGTAAGCTTTGCAACAGTGCCACATACATTGCACTCGCTCCTTGCTTTCTCTTCTCACAGGCATTTGAATACACTTGTGGTGCCCGCTCCCAGCTGTCCTGAAGCCGATTCTGTAGCACAGGAATGATTGGCCTCTGCTGCCACAGACGAAAACCCAGGAGTGAAAGGTGCTGCTGGACCTCTTCTGCAAACAGTAAGCTTTGCAACAGAGCCACCTACATTGCACTCGCTCCTTGCTTTCTCTTCTCACAGGCATTTGAATCCGCCTGTGGTGCCCGCTCCAAGCCATTCAGAGGCTGAGTACGTAGCGCACGAATTACTGACCTGTGCTCCCACAGAGAAAGAGAAAGGACTGAAAGGTGCTGCTGGACCTCTTCTGCAAACAGTAAGCTTTGCAACAGCGCCACCTACATTGCAGTCACTCCTTGCTTTCTCTTCCCACAGCCATTTGAACCCACCTGTGGTGCCCGCTCTCAGCCGTCCTGAAGCCGAGTATGTAGCGCAAGAACTATTGACCTCTGCTTCCACATAAGAAGAGCCAGGACTGAAAGGTGCTGCTGGACCTCTTCTGCAAACAGTAAGCTTTGCAACAGCGCCACCTACATTGCACTCGCTCCTTGCTTTCTCTTCTCACAGGCATTTGAATACAGCTGTGGTGCCCGCTCCCTGAAATTCAGAGGCTGAGTATGTAGCGCACGAATTATTGTCCTCTGCTCCCACAGATGAAGAGCCAGGACTGAAAGGTGCTGCTGGACCTCTTCTGCAAACAGTAAGCTTTGCAACAGCGCCACCTACATTGCACTCGCTCCTTGCTTTCTCTTCTCACAGGCATTTGAATACAGCTGTGGTGCCCGCTCATTGCCATTCAGAGGCTGAGTATGTAGCGCAAGAATTACTGACCTCTGCTCCCACAGATGAAGAGCCAGGACTGAAAGGTGCTGCTGGACCTCTTCTGCAAACAGTAAGCTTTGCAACAGCGCCACCTACATTGCACTCGCTCCTTGCTTTCTCTTCTCACAGGCATTTGAATACAGCTGTGGTGCCCGCTCCCAGCCATTCAGAGGCTGAGTATGTAGCCCACGAATTATTGTCCTCTGCTCCCACAGATGAAGAGCCAGGACTGAAAGGTGCTGCTGGACCTCTTCTGCAAACAGTAAGCTTTGCTACAGCGCCACCTACATTGCTGTCACTCCTTGCTTTCTCTTCCCACAGCCATTTGAATACACCTGTGGAGCCCGTACTCACCCGTCCTGAAGCCGAGTATGTAGCGCAAGAATTATTGACCTCTGCTTCCACATAAGAAGAACCAGGACTGAAAGGCGCTGCTGGACCTCTTCTGCAAATAGTAAGCTTTGCAACAGTGCCACCTACATTGCACTCGCTCCTTGCTTTCTCTTCTCACAGGCATTTGAATACAGCTGTGGTGCCCGCTCCCAGCCGCCCTGAAGCCGATTCTGTAGCACATAAATGATTTTCCTCTGCTCCCACAGACTAAGAGCCAGGACTGAAAGGTGCTGCTGGACCTCTTCTGCAAACAGTAAGCTTTGCAATAGCGCCACCTACATTGCACTCACTCCTTGCTTTCTCTTCTCACAGCCATTTGAATACAGCTGTGGTGCCCTCTCAATGCCGTCCTGAAGCCGAGTATGTAGCGCAAGAATTATTGACCTCTGCTTCTACATAAGAAGAGCCAGGACTGAAAGGGGTTGCTGGGCCTCTTCTGCAAACAGTAAGCTTTGCAGTAGCGCCACCTACATTGCACTCGCTCCTTGCTTTCTCTTCTCACAGGCATTTGAATCCGCCTGTGGTGCCCACTCCCAGCTGTCCTGAAGCCGAGTAGGTAGCGCACGAATTATTGTCCTCTGCTCCCACATAAGAAGATCCAGGACTGAAAGGTGCTGCTGGACCTCTTCTGCAAACAGTAAGCTTTGCAACAGCGCCACCTACATTGCACTCGCTCCTTGCTTTCTCTTCTCACAGGCATTTGAATACAGCTGTGGTGTCCGCTCTCTGCCATTTAGAATCTGAGTATGTAGCGCACGAATTATTGTCCTCTGCTCATACAGATGAAGAGCCAGGACTGAAAGGTGCTGCTGGACCTCTTCTGCAAACAGTAAGCTTTGCAACAGCGCCACCTACATTGCAGTCACTCCTTGCTTTCTCTTCCCACAGCCATTTGAACCCACCTGTGGTGCCCGCTCTCAGCCGTCCTGAAGCCGAGTATGTAGCGCAAGAATTATTGACCTCTGCTTCCACATAAGAAGAGCCAGGACTGAAAGGTGCTGCTGGACCTCTTCTGCAAACAGTAAGCTTTGCAGTAGCGCCACCTACATTGCACTCGCTCCTTGCTTTCTCTTCTCACAGGCATTTGAATACAGCTGTGGTGCCCGCTCCCTGCCATTCAGAATTAGAGTATGTAGCGCACGAATTATTGTCCTCTTCTCCCACAGATGAAGAGCCAGGACTGAAAGGTGCTGCTGGACCTCTTCTGCAAACAGTAAGCTTTGCAACAGCGCCACCTACATTGCAGTCACTCCTTGCTTTCTCTTCCCACAGCCATTTGAATCCTCCTGTGGTGCCCGCTCTCAGCTGTCCTGAAGCCGAGTATGTAGCGCAAGAATTATTGACCTCTGCTTCCACATAAGAAGAGCCAGGACTGAAAGGTGCTGCTGGACCTCTTCTGCAAACAGTAAGCTTTGCAACAGCGCCACCTACATTGCACTCGCTCCTTGCTTTCTCTTCTCACAGGCATTTGAATACAGCTGTGGTGCCCGCTCCCTGCCATTCAGAGGCTGAGTATGTAGCGCACAAATCATTGTCCTCTGCTCCCACAGATGAAGAGCCAGGACTGAAAGGTGCTGCTGGACCTCTTCTGCAAACAGTAAGCTTTGCAACAGCGCCACCTACATTGCTGTCACTCCTTGCTTTCTCTTCCCACAGCCATTTGAATACACCTGTGGAGCCCGTACTCACCCGTCCTGAAGCCGAGTATGTAGCTCAAGAATTATTGACCTCTGCTTCCACATAAGAAGAACCAGGACTGAAAGGCGCTGCTGGACCTCTTCTGCAAATAGTAAGCTTTGCAACAGTGCCACCTACATAGCACTCGCTCCTTGCTTTCTCTTCTCACAGGCATTTGAATCCGCCTGTGGTGCCCGCTCCAAGCCATTCAGAGGCTGAGTACGTAGCGCACGAATTACTGACCTGTGCTCCCACAGAGAAAGAGAAAGGACTGAAAGGTGCTGCTGGACCTCTTCTGCAAACAGTAAGCTTTGCAACAGCGCCACCTACATTGCACTCGCTCCTTGCTTTCTCTTCTCACAGGCATTTGAATACAGCTGTGGTGCCCGCTCCCTGAAATTCAGAGGCTGAGTATGTAGCGATTGAATTATTGTCCTCTGCTCCCACAGATGAAGAGCCAGGACTGAAAGGTGCTGCTGGACCTCTTCTGCAAACAGTAAGCTTTGCAACAGCGCCACCTACATTGCACTCGCTCCTTGCTTTCTCTTCTCACAGGCATTTGAATACAGCTGTGGTGCCCGCTCCCTGCCATTCAGAGGCTGAGTATGTAACGCAAGAATTATTGACCTCTGCTTAGACATAGGAAGAGCCAGGACTGAAAGGTGCTGCTGGACCTCTTCTGCAAACAGTAAGCTTTGCAACAGCGCCACCTACATTGCAGTCACTCCTTGCTTTCTCTTCCCACAGCCTTTTGAATACACCTGTTTTGCTCGTACTCACCCGTCCTGAAGCCGGGTATGTAGCGCAAGAATTATTGACCTCTGCTTCCACATAAGAAGAACCAGGACTGAAAGGCGCTGCTGGACCTCTTCTGCAAATAGTAAGCTTTGCAACAGTGCCACCTACATTGCACTCACTCCTTGCTTTCTCTTCTCACAGGCATTTGAATACACCTGTGGTGCCCGCTCCCAGCCGCCCTGAAGCCGATTCTGTAGCACATAAATGATTTTCCTCTGCTCCCACAGACGAAGAGCCAGGACTGAAAGGTGCTGCTGGACCTCTTCTGCAAACAGTAAGCTTTGCAACAGTGCCACCTACATTGCACTCGCTCCTTGCTTTCTCTTCCCACAGCCATTTGAATACACCTGTGGTGCCCGCTCTCAGCCGTCCTGAAGCCGAGTATGTAGCGCAAGAATTATTGACCTCTGCTTCTACATAAGAAGAGCCAGGACTGAAAGGTGCTGCTGGACCTCTTCTGCAAACAGTAAGCTTTGCAACAGAGCCACCTACATTGCACTCGCTCCTTGCTTTCTCTTCTCACAGGCATTTGAATACACTTGTGGTGCCCGCTCCCAGCCGTCCTGAAGCCGATTCTGTAACACAGGAATGATTGGCCTCTTCTCCCACAGACTAAGAGCCAGGACTGAAAGGTGCTGCTGAACCTCTTCTGCAAACAGTAAGCTTTGCAACAGCGCCACCTACATTGAACTCACTCCTTGCTTTCTCTTCCCACAGCCATTTGAATACACCTGTGGTGCCCGTACTCACCCGTCCTGAAGCCGAGTATGTAGCGCAAGAATTATTGACCTCTGCTTCCACATAAGAAAAGCCAGGACTGAAAAGTGCTGCTGGACCTCTTCTGCAAACAGTAAGCTTTGCAACAGCGCCACCTACATTGCAGTCCTTGCTTTCTCTTCCCACAGCCATTTGAATACAGCTGTGGTGCCCTCTCCCAGCCGCCCTGAAGCCGAGTATGTAGCGCAAGAATTATTGGCATCTGCTCCCACAGACGAAGAGCCAGGACTGAAAGGTGCTGCTGGACCTCTTCTGCAAACAGTAAGCTTTGCAACAGCGCCACCTACATTGCACTCGCTCCTTGCTTTCTCTTCTCACAGGCATTTGAATACAGCTGTGGTGCCCGCTCCCTGCCATTCAGAGGCTGAGTATGTAGCGCACGAATTATTGTCCTCTGCTCCCACAGATGAAGAGCCAGGACTGAAAGGTGCTGCTGGACCTCTTCTGCAAACAGTAAGCTTTGCAACAGCGCCACCTACATTGCACTCGCTCCTTGCTTTCTCTTCTCACAGGCATTTGAATACAGCTGTGGTGCCCGCTCCCTGCCATTCAGTGGCTGAGTATGTAGCGCACGAATTATTGTCCTCGGCTCCCACAGATGAAGAGCCAGGACTGAAAGGTGCTGCTGGACCTCTTCTGCAAACAGTAAGCTTTGCAACAGCGCAACCTACATTGCAGTCACTCCTTGCTTTCTCTTCTCACAGGCATTTGAATACAGCTGTGGTGCCCGCTCCCAGCCGCCCTGAAGCCGATTCTGTATCACAGGAATGATTTTCCTCTGCTTCCACAGACTAAGAGCCAGGACTGAAAAGTGCTGCTGGACCTCTTCTGCAAACAGTAAGCTTTGCAACAGCGCCACCTACATTGCACTCGCTCCTTGCTTTCTCTTCTCACAGGCATTTGAATACAGCTGTGGTGCCTGCTCCCTGCCATTCAGAGGCTGAGTATGTAGCGCACGAATTATTATCCTCTGCCCCCACAGATGAAGAGCCAGGACTGAAAGGTGCTGCTGGACCTCTTCTGCAAACAGTAAGCTTTGCAACAGCGCCACCTACATTGCAGTCACTCCTTGCTTTCTCTTCCCACAGCCATTTGAATACACCTGTGGTGCCCGTACTCACCCGTCCTGAAGCCGAGTATGTAGCGCAAGAATTATTGACCTCTGCTTCCACATAAGAAGAGCCAGGACTGAAAGGTGCTGCTGGACCTCTTCTGCAAACAGTAAGCTTTGCAACAGCGCCACCTACATTGCACTCGCTCCTTGCTTTCTCTTCTCACAGGCATTTGAATACAGCTGTGGTGCCCGCTCCCTGCCATTCAGAGGCTGAGTATGTAGCGCACGAATTATTATCCTCTGCTCCCACAGATGAAGAGCCAGGACTGGAAAGTGCTGCTGGACCTCTTCTGCAAACAGTAAGCTTTGCAACAGCGCCACCTACATTGCAGTCACTCCTTGCTTTCTCTTCCCACAGCCATTTGAATACAGCTGTGGTGCCCGCTCTCAGCCGCCCTGAAGCCGACTTTGTAGCGCAAGAATTATTGGCATCTGCTCCCACAGACGAAGAGCCAGGACTGAAAGGTGCTGCTGGACCTCTTCTGCAAACAGTAAGCTTTGCAACAGCGCCACCTACATTGAACTCACTCCTTGCTTTCTCTTCCCACAGCCATTTGAATACACCTGTGGTGCCCGTACTCACCCGTCCTGAAGCCTAGTATGTAGCGCAAGAATTATTGACCTCTGCTTCCACATAAGAAAAGCCAGGACTGAAAAGTGCTGCTGGACCTCTTCTGCAAACAGTAAGCTTTGCAACAGTGCCACCTACATTGCACTCGCTCCTTGCTTTCTCTTCTCACAGCCATTTGAATACAGCTGTGGTGCCCGCTCCCAGCCGTCCTGAAGCCGATTCTGTAGCGCAAGAATTATTGACCTCTGCTTCCACATAAGAAAAGCCAGGACTGAAAGGCGCTGCTGGACCTCTTCTACAAACAGTAAGCTTTGCAACAGCGCCACCTACATTGCACTCGCTCCTTGCTTTCTCTTCTCACAGGCATTTGAATACAGCTGTGGTGCCCGCTCCCTGCCATTCAGAGGCTGAGTATGTAGCGCACGAATGATTGTCCTCTGCTCCCACAGATGAAGAGCCAGGACTGAAAGGTGCTGCTGGACCTCTTCTGCAAACAGTAAGCTTTGCAACAGCACCACCTACATTGCAGTCACTCCTTGCTTTCTCTTCCCACAGCCATTTGAATACACCTGTGGTGCTCGTACTCACCCGTCCTGAAGCCGAGTATGTAGCGCAAGAATTATTGACCTCTGCTTCTACATAAGAAGAGCCAGGACTGAAAGGTGCTGCTGGACCTCTTCTGCAAACAGTAAGCTTTGCAACAGTGCCACCTACATTGCACTCGCTCCTTGCTTTCTCTTCTCACAGGCATTTGAATACACTTGTGGTGCCCGCTCCCAGCCGTCCTGAAGCCGATTCTGTAGCACAGGAATGATTGGCCTCTGCTCCCACAGACTAAGAGCCAGGACTGAAAGGTGCTGCTGAATCTCTTCTGCAAACAGTAAGCTTTGCAACAGCGCCACCTACATTGCAGTCACTCCTTGCTTTCTCTTCCCACAGCCATTTGAATACAGCTGTGGTGCCCGCTCTCAGCCGTCCTGAAGCCGACTTTGTAGCGCAAGAATTATTGGCATCTGCTCCCACAGACGAAGAGCCAGGACTGAAAGGTGCTGCTGGACCTCTTCTGCAAACAGTAAGCTTTGCAACAGCGCCACCTACATTGAACTCACTCCTTGCTTTCTCTTCCCACAGCCATTTGAATACACCTGTGGTGCCCGTACTCACCTGTCCTGAATCCGAGTATGTAGCGCAAGAATTATTGACCTCTGCTTCCACATAAGAAAAGCCAGGACTGAAAAGTGCTGCTGGACCTCTTCTGCAAACAGTAAGCTTTGCAACAGCGCCACCTACATTGAACTCACTCCTTACTTTCTCTTCCCACAGCCATTTGTATACACCTGTGGTGCCCGCTCCCAGTCATCCTGAAGCCGAGTATGTAGCGCAAGAATTATTGGCATCTGCTCCCACAGACGAAGAGCTAGGACTGAAAGGTGCTGCTGGACCTCTTCTGCAAACAGTAAGCTTTGCAACAGCGCCACCTACATTGCACTCGCTCCTTGCTTTCTCTTCTCACAGGCATTTGAATACAGCTGTGGTGCCCGCTCCCAGCCGCCCTGAAGCCGATTCTGTATCACAGGAATGATTTTCCTCTGCTTCCACAGACTAAGAGCCAGGACTGAAAGGTGCTGCTGGACCTCTTCTGCAAACAGTAAGCTTTGCAACAGCGCCACCTACATTGCAGTCACTCCTTGCTTTCTCTTCTCACAGGCATTTGAATACAGCTGTGGTGCCCGCTCCCTGCCATTCAGAGGCTGAGTATGTAGCGCACGAATTATTATCCTCTGCCCCCACAGATGAAGAGCCAGGACTGAAAGGTGCTGCTGGACCTCTTCTGCAAACAGTAAGCTTTGCAACAGCGCCACCTACATTGCAGTCACTCCTTGCTTTCTCTTCCCACAGCCATTTGAATACACCTGTGGTGCCCGTACTCACCCGTCCTGAAGCCGAGTATGTAGCGCAAGAATTATTGACCTCTGCTTCCACATAAGAAGAGCCAGGACTGAAAGGTGCTGCTGGACCTCTTCTGCAAACAGTAAGCTTTGCAACAGCGCCACCTACATTGCACTCGCTCCTTGCTTTCTCTTCTCACAGGCATTTGAATACAGCTGTGGTGCCCGCTCCCTGCCATTCAGAGGCTGAGTATGTAGCGCACGAATTATTATCCTCTGCTCCCACAGATGAAGAGCCAGGACTGAAAAGTGCTGCTGGACCTCTTCTGCAAACAGTAAGCTTTGCAACAGCGCCACCTACATTGCAGTCACTCCTTGCTTTCTCTTCCCACAGCCATTTGAATACAGCTGTGGTGCCCGCTCTCAGCCGCCCTGAAGCCGACTTTGTAGCGCAAGAATTATTGGCATCTGCTCCCACAGACGAAGAGCCAGGACTGAAAGGTGCTGCTGGACCTCTTCTGCAAACAGTAAGCTTTGCAACAGTGCCACCTACATTGAACTCACTCCTTGCTTTCTCTTCCCACAGCCATTTGTATACACCTGTGGTGCACGTACTCACCCGTCCTGAAGCCTAGTATGTAGCGCAAGAATTATTGACCTCTGCTTCCACATAAGAAAAGCCAGGACTGAAAAGTGCTGCTGGACCTCTTCTGCAAACAGTAAGCTTTGCAACAGTGCCACCTACATTGCACTCGCTCCTTGCTTTCTCTTCTCACAGCCATTTGAATACAGCTGTGGTGCCCGCTCCCAGCCGTCCTGAAGCCGATTCTGTAGCGCAAGAATTATTGACCTCTGCTTCCACATAAGAAAAGCCAGGACTGAAAGGCGCTGCTGGACCTCTTCTACAAACAGTAAGCTTTGCAACAGCGCCACCTACATTGCACTCGCTCCTTGCTTTCTCTTCTCACAGGCATTTGAATACAGCTGTGGTGCCCGCTCCCTGCCATTCAGAGGCTGAGTATGTAGCGCACGAATGATTGTCCTCTGCTCCCACAGATGAAGAGCCAGGACTGAAAGGTGCTGCTGGACCTCTTCTGCAAACAGTAAGCTTTGCAACAGCACCACCTACATTGCAGTCACTCCTTGCTTTCTCTTCCCACAGCCATTTGAATACACCTGTGGTGCTCGTACTCACCCGTCCTGAAGCCGAGTATGTAGCGCAAGAATTATTGACCTCTGCTTCTACATAAGAAGAGCCAGGACTGAAAGGTGCTGCTGGACCTCTTCTGCAAACAGTAAGCTTTGCAACAGCGCCACCTACATTGCACTCGCTCCTTGCTTTCTCTTCTCACAGGCATTTGAATACACTTGTGGTGCCCGCTCCCAGCCGTCCTGAAGCCGATTCTGTAGCACAGGAATGATTGGCCTCTGCTCCCACAGACTAAGAGCCAGGACTGAAAGGTGCTGCTGAATCTCTTCTGCAAACAGTAAGCTTTGCAACAGCGCCACCTACATTGCAGTCACTCCTTGCTTTCTCTTCCCACAGCCATTTGAATACACCTGTGGTGCCCGTACTCACCCGTCCTGAAGCCGAGTATGTAGCGCAAGAATTATTGACCTCTGCTTCCACATAAGAAAAGCCAGGACTGAAAAGTGCTGCTGGACCTCTTCTGCAAACAGTAAGCTTTGCAACAGCGCCACCTACATTGCAGTCACTCCTTACTTTCTCTTCCCACAGCCATTTGAATACACCTGTGGTGCCCGCTCCCAGTCATCCTGAAGCCGAGTATGTAGCGCAAGAATTATTGGCATCTGCTCCCACAGACGAAGAGCCAGGACTGAAAGGTGCTGCTGGACCTCTTCTGCAAACAGTAAGCTTTGCAACAGCGCCACCTACATTGCACTCGCTCCTTGCTTTCTCTTCTCACAGGCATTTGAATACAGCTGTGGTGCCCGATCCCAGCCGCCCTGAAGCCGAGTATGTAGCACAGGAATGATTTTCCTCTGCTTCCACAGACTAAGAGCCAGGACTGAAAGGTGCTGCTGGACCTCTTCTGCAAACAGTAAGCTTTGCAACAGCGCCACCTACATTGCAGTCACTCCTTGCTTTCTCTTCTCACAGGCATTTGAATACAGCTGTGGTGCCCACTCCCTGCCATTCAGAGGCTGAGTATGTAGCGCAAGAATTATTGTCGTCTGCTCCCACAGATGAAGAGCCAGGACTGAAAGGTGCTGCTGGACCTCTTCTGCAAACAGTAAGCTTTGCAACAGCGCCACCTACATTGAACTCACTCCTTGCTTTCTCTTCCCACAGCCATTTGAATACACCTGTGGTGCCCGTACTCACCCGTCCTGAAGCCTAGTATGTAGCGCAAGAATTATTGACCTCTGCTTCCACATAAGAAAAGCCAGGACTGAAAAGTGCTGCTGGACCTCTTCTGCAAACAGTAAGCTTTGCAACAGTGCCACCTACATTGCACTAGCTCCTTGCTTTCTCTTCTCACAGCCATTTGAATACAGCTGTGGTGCCCGCTCCCTGCCATTCAGAGGCTGAGTATGTAGCGCACGAATTATTGTCCTCTTCTCCCACAGATGAAGAGCCAGGACTGAAAAGTGCTGCTGGACCTCTTCTGCAAACAGTAAGCTTTGCAACAGCGCCACCTACATTGCAGTCACTCCTTGCTTTCTCTTCCCACACCCATTTGAATACAGCTGTGGTGCCCGCTCCCAGCCGTCCTTAAGCCGATTCTGTAGCGCAAGAATTATTGACCTCTGCTTCCACATAAGAAAAGCCAGGACTGAAAGGCGCTGCTGGACCTCTTCTACAAACAGTAAGCTTTGCAACAGCGCCACCTACATTGCACTCGCTCCTTGCTTTCTCTTCTCACAGGCATTTCAATACAGCTGTGGTGCCCGCCCTCAGCCGTCCGGAAGCCGAGTATGTAGCGCAAGAATTATTGACTTCTGCTTCCACAGATGAAGAGCCAGGACTGAAAGGTGCTGCTGGACCTCTTCTGCAAACAGTAAGCTTTGCAACAGCGCCACCTACATTGCAGTCACTCCTTGCTTTCTCTTCCCACAGCCATTTGAATACACCTGTGGAGCCCGTACTCACCCGTCCAGAAGCCGAGTATGTAGCGCAAGAATTATTGACCTCTGCTTCCACATAAGAAAAGCCAGGACTGAAAAGTGCTGCTGGACCTCTTCTGCAAACAGTAAGCTTTGCAACAGCGCCACCTACATTGCAGTCACTCCTTGCTTTCTCTTCTCACAGGCATTTGAATACAGCTGTGGTGCCCGCTCCCTGCCATTCAGAGGCTGAGTATGTAGCGCAAGAATTATTGTCCTCTGCTCCCACAGATGAAGAGCCAGGACTGAAAGGTGCTGCTGGACCTCTTCTGCAAACAGTAAGCTTTGCAACAGCGCCACCTACATTGCACTCGCTCCTTGCTTTCTCTTCTCACAGGCATTTCAATACAGCTGTGGTGCCCGCTCTCAGCCGTTCTGAAGCCGAGTATGTAGCGCAAGAATTATTGACTTCTGCTTCCACAGATGAAGAGCCAGGACTGAAAGGTGCTGCTGGACCTGTTCTGCAAACAGTAAGCTTTGCAACAGCGCCACCTACATTGCACTCGCTCCTTGCTTTCTCTTCCCACAGCCATTTGAACACAGCTGTGGTGCCCGCTCTCAGCCGTCCTGAAGCCGATTCTGTAGCGCAAGAATTATTGACCTCTGCTTCCACATAAGAAGAGCCAGGACTGAAAGGTGCTGCTGGACCTCTTCTGCAAACAGTAAGCTTTGCAACAGCGCCACCTACATTGCAGTCACTCCTTACTTTCTCTTCCCACAGCCCTTTGAATACAGCTGTGGTGCCCGCTCCCAGTCATCCTGAAGCCGAGTATGTAGCGCAAGAATTATTGTCCTCTGCTCCCACAGACGAAGAGCCAGGACTGAAAGGTGCTGCTGGACCTCTTCTGCAAACAGTAAGCTTTGCAACAGCGCCACCTACATTGCACTCGCTCCTTGCTTTCTCTTCTCACAGGCATTTGAATACAGCTGTGGTGCCCGCTCCCAGCCGCCCTGAAGCCGAGTATGTAGCACAGGAATGATTTTCCTCTGCTTCCACAGACTAAATGCCAGGACTGAAAGGTGCTGCTGGACCTCTTCTGCAAACAGTAAGCTTTGCAACAGCGCCACCTACATTGCAGTCACTCCTTGCTTTCTCTTCTCACAGGCATTTGAATAGAGCTGTGGTGCCCACTCCCTGCCATTCAGAGGCTGAGTATGTAGCGCAAGAATTATTGTCGTCTGCCCCCACAGATGAAGAGCCAGGACTGAAAGGTGCTGCTGGACCTCTTCTGCAAACAGTAAGCTTTGCAAGAGCGCCACCTACATTGAACTCACTCCTTGCTTTCTCTTCCCACAGCCATTTGAATACACCTGTGGTGCCCGTACTCACCCGTCCTGAAGCCTAGTATGTAGCGCAAGAATTATTGACCTCTGCTTCCACATAAGAAAAGCCAGGACTGAAAAGTGCTGCTGGACCTCTTCTGCAAACAGTAAGCTTTGCAACAGTGCCACCTACATTGCACTCGCTCCTTGCTTTCTCTTCTCACAGCCATTTGAATACAGCTGTGGTGCCCGCTCCCAGCCGTCCTGAAGCCGACTTTGTAGCGCAAGAATTATTGACCTCTGCTTCCACATAAGAAAAGCCAGGACTGAAAGGCGCTGCTGGACCTCTTCTGCAAACAGTAAGCTTTGTAACAGCGCCACCTACATTGCACTAGCTCCTTGCTTTCTCTTCTCACAGGCATTTGAATACACTTGTGGTGCCCGCTCCCAGCCGTCCTGAAGCCGATTCTGTAACACAGGAATGATTGGCCTCTTCTCCCACAGACTAAGAGCCAGGACTGAAAGGTGCTGCTGAACCTCTTCTGCAAACAGTAAGCTTTGCAACAGCGCCACCTACATTGAACTCACTCCTTGCTTTCTCTTCCCACAGCCATTTGAATACACCTGTGGTGCCCGTACTCACCCGTCCTGAAGCCGAGTATGTAGCGCAAGAATTATTGACCTCTGCTTCCACATAAGAAAAGCCAGGACTGAAAAGTGCTGCTGGACCTCTTCTGCAAACAGTAAGCTTTGCAACAGCGCCACCTACATTGCAGTCACTCTTTGCTTTCTCTTCCCACAGCCATTTGAATACAGCTGTGGTGCCCGCTCCCAGCCGCCCTGAAGCCGAGTATGTAGCGCAAGAATTATTGGCATCTGCTCCCACAGACGAAGAGCCAGGACTGAAAGGTGCTGCTGGACCTCTTCTGCAAACAGTAAGCTTTGCAACAGCGCCACCTACATTGCACTCGCTCCTTGCTTTCTCTTCTCACAGGCATTTGAATACAGCTGTGGTGCCCGCTCCCTGCCATTCAGTGGCTGAGTATGTAGCGCACGAATTATTGTCCTCTGCTCCCACAGATGAAGAGCCAGGACTGAAAGGTGCTGCTGGACCTCTTCTGCAAACAGTAAGCTTTGCAACAGCACCACCTACATTGCAGTCACTCCTTGCTTTCTCTTCCCACAGCCATTTGAATACACCTGTGGTGCCCGTACTCACCCGTCCTGAAGCCGAGTATGTAGCGCAAGAATTATTGACCTCTGCTTCTACATAAGAAGAGCCAGGACTGAAAGGTGCTGCTGGATCTCTTCTGCAAACAGTAAGCTTTGCAACAGCGCCACCTACATTGCACTCGCTCCTTGCTTTCTCTTCTCACAGCCATTTGAATACAGCTGTGGTGCCCTCTCAATGCCGTCCTGAAGCCGAGTAAGTAGCGCACGAATTATTGACCTCTACTTCCACATAAGAAGAACCAGGACTGAAAGCCGCTGCTGGTCCTCTTCTGCAAACAGTAAGCTTTGCAACAGCGCCACCTACATTGCACTCGCTCCTTGCTTTCTCTTCTCACAGGCATTTGAATACACTTGTGGTGCCCGCTCCCAGCCATCCTGAAGCCAATTCTGTAACACAGGAATGATTGGCCTCTTCTCCCACAGACTAAGAGCCAGGACTGAAAGGTGCTGCTGAACCTCTTCTGCAAACAGTAAGCTTTGCAACAGCGCCACCTACATTGCAGTCACTCCTTGCTTTCTCTTCCCACAGCCATTTGAATACACCTGTGGTGCCCGTACTCACCTGTCCTGAAGCCGACTTTGTAGCGCAAGAATTATTGACCTCTGCTTCCACATAAGAAAAGCCAGGACTGAAAAGTGCTGCTGGACCTCTTCTGCAAACAGTAAGCTTTGCAACAGCGCCACCTACATTGCAGTCACTCCTTACTTTCTCTTCCCACAGCCATTTGAATACACCTGTGGTGCCCGCTCCCAGTCATCCTGAAGCCGAGTATGTAGAGCAAGAATTATTGGCATCTGCTCCCACAGACGAAGAGCCAGGACTGAAAGGTGCTGCTGGACCTCTTCTGCAAACAGTAAGCTTTGCAACAGCGCCACCTACATTGCACTCGCTCCTTGCTTTCTCTTCTCACAGGCATTTGAATACAGCTGTGGTGCCCGCTCCCTGCCATTCAGAGGCTGAGTATGTAGCGCACGAATAATTGTCCTCTGCTCCCACAGATGAAGAGCCAGGACTGAAAAGTGCTGCTGGACCTCTTCTGCAAACAGTAAGCTTTGCAACAGCGCCACCTACATTGCAGTCACTCCTTGCTTTCTCTTCCCACAGCCATTTGAATACACCTGTGGTGCCCGTACTCACCCGTCCTGAAGCCGAGTATGTAGCGCAAGAATTATTGACCTCTGCTTCCACATAAGAAGAGCCAGGACTGAAAGGTGCTGCTGGACCTCTTCTGCAAACAGTAAGCTTTGCAACAGCGCCACCTACATTGCACTCGCTCCTTGCTTTCTCTTCTCACAGGCATTTGAATACAGCTGTGGTGCCCGCTCCCTGCCATTCAGAGGCTGAGTATGTAGCGCACGAATTATTATCCTCTGCTCCCACAGATGAAGAGCCAGGACTGAAAAGTGCTGCTGGACCTCTTCTGCAAACAGTAAGCTTTGCAACAGCGCCACCTACATTGCAGTCACTCCTTGCTTTCTCTTCCCACAGCCATTTGAATACAGCTGTGGTGCCCGCTCTCAGCCGCCCTGAAGCCGACTTTGTAGCGCAAGAATTATTGGCATCTGCTCCCACAGACGAAGAGCCAGGACTGAAAGGTGCTGCTGGACCTCTTCTGCAAACAGTAAGCTTTGCAACAGTGCCACCTACATTGAACTCACTCCTTGCTTTCTCTTCCCACAGCCATTTGAATACACCTGTGGTGCCCGTACTCACCCGTCCTGAAGCCTAGTATGTAGCGCAAGAATTATTGACCTCTGCTTCCACATAAGAAAAGCCAGGACTGAAAGGCGCTGCTGGACCTCTTCTACAAACAGTAAGCTTTGCAACAGCGCCACCTACATTGCACTCGCTCCTTGCTTTCTCTTCTCACAGGCATTTGAATACAGCTGTGGTGCCCGCTCCCTGCCATTCAGAGGCTGAGTATGTAGCGCACGAATGATTGTCCTCTGCTCCCACAGACGAAGAGCCAGGACTGAAAGGTGCTGCTGGACCTCTTCTGCAAACAGTAAGCTTTGCAACAGCACCACCTACATTGCAGTCACTCCTTGCTTTCTCTTCCCACAGCCATTTGAATACACCTGTGGTGCTCGTACTCACCCGTCCTGAAGCCGAGTATGTAGCGCAAGAATTATTGACCTCTGCTTCTACATAAGAAGAGCCAGGACTGAAAGGTGCTGCTGGACCTCTTCTGCAAACAGTAAGCTTTGCAACAGCGCCACCTACATTGCACTCGCTCCTTGCTTTCTCTTCTCACAGGCATTTGAATACACTTGTGGTGCCCGCTCCCAGCCGTCCTGAAGCCGATTCTGTAGCACAGGAATGATTGGCCTCTGCTCCCACAGACTAAGAGCCAGGACTGAAAGGTGCTGCTGAACCTCTTCTGCAAACAGTAAGCTTTGCAACAGCGCCACCTACATTGCAGTCACTCCTTGCTTTCTCTTCCCACAGCCATTTGAATACACCTGTGGTGCCCGTACTCACCCGTCCTGAAGCCGAGTATGTAGCGCAAGAATTATTGACCTCTGCTTCCACATAAGAAAAGCCAGGACTGAAAAGTGCTGCTGGACCTCTTCTGCAAACAGTAAGCTTTGCAACAGCGCCACCTACATTGCAGTCACTCCTTACTTTCTCTTCCCACAGCCATTTGAATACACCTGTGGTGCCCGCTCCCAGTCATCCTGAAGCCGAGTATGTAGCGCAAGAATTATTGGCATCTGCTCCCACAGACGAAGAGCCAGGACTGAAAGGTGCTGCTGGACCTCTTCTGCAAACAGTAAGCTTTGCAACAGCGCCACCTACATTGCACTTGCTCCTTGCTTTCTCTTCTCACAGGCATTTGAATACAGCTGTGGTGCCCGATCCCAGCCGCCCTGAAGCCGAGTATGTAGCACAGGAATGATTTTCCTCTGCTTCCACAGACTAAGAGCCAGGACTGAAAGGTGCTGCTGGACCTCTTCTGCAAACAGTAAGCTTTGCAACAGCGCCACCTACATTGCAGTCACTCCTTGCTTTCTCTTCTCACAGGCATTTGAATACAGCTGTGGTGCCCACTCCCTGCCATTCAGAGGCTGAGTATGTAGCGCAAGAATTATTGTCGTCTGCCCCCACAGATGAAGAGCCAGGACTGAAAGGTGCTGCTGGACCTCTTCTGCAAACAGTAAGCTTTGCAACAGCGCCACCTACATAGAACTCACCCTTGCTTTCTCTTCCCACAGCCATTTGAATACACTCGTGGTGCCCGTACTCACCCGTCCTGAAGCCTAGTATGTAGCGCAAGAATTATTGACCTCTGCTTCCACATAAGAAAAGCCAGGACTGAAAAGTGCTGCTGGACCTCTTCTGCAAACAGTAAGCTTTGCAACAGTGCCACCTACATTGCACTCGCTCCTTGCTTTCTCTTCTCACAGCCATTTGAATACAGCTGTGGTGCCCGCTCCCAGCCGTCCTGAAGCCGATTCTGTAGCACAGGAATGATTGGCCTCTGCTCCCACAGACTAAGAGCCAGGACTGAAAGGTGCTGCTGAATCTCTTCTGCAAACAGTAGGCTTTGCAACAGCGCCACCTACATTGAACTCACTCCTTGCTTTCTCTTCCCACAGCCATTTGAATACACCTGTGGTGCCCGTACTCACCCGTCCTGAAGCCGAGTATGTAGCGCAAGAATTATTGACCTCTGCTTCCACATAAGAAAAGCCAGGACTGAAAAGTGCTGCTGGACCTCTTCTGCAAACAGTAAGCTTTGCAACAGCGCCACCTACATTGCAGTCACTCTTTGCTTTCTCTTCCCACAGCCATTTGAATACAGCTGTGGTGCCCGCTCCCAGCCGCCCTGAAGCCGAGTATGTAGCGCAAGAATTATTGGCATCTGCTCCCACAGACGAAGAGCCAGGACTGAAAGGTGCTGCTGGACCTCTTCTGCAAACAGTAAGCTTTGCAACAGCGCCACCTACATTGCACTCGCTCCTTGCTTTCTCTTCTCACAGGCATTTGAATACAGCTGTGGTGCCCGCTCCCTGCCATTCAGAGGCTGAGTATGTAGCGCACGAATTATTGTCCTCTGCTCCCACAGATGAAGAGCCAGGACTGAAAGGTGCTGCTGGACCTCTTCTGCAAACAGTAAGCTTTGCAACAGCACCACCTACATTGCAGTCACTCCTTGCTTTCTCTTCCCACAGCCATTTGAATACACCTGTGGTGCCCGTACTCACCCGTCCTGAAGCCGAGTATGTAGCGCAAGAATTATTGACCTCTGCTTCTACATAAGAAGGGCCAGGACTGAAAGGTGCTGCTGGATCTCTTCTGCAAACAGTAAGCTTTGCAACAGCGCCACCTACATTGCACTCGCTCCTTGCTTTCTCTTCTCACAGCCATTTGAATACAGCTGTGGTGCCCTCTCAATGCCGTCCTGAAGCCGAGTAAGTAGCGCACGAATTATTGACCTCTACTTCCACATAAGAAGAACCAGGACTGAAAGCCGCTGCTGGTCCTCTTCTGCAAACAGTAAGCTTTGCAACAGCGCCACCTACATTGCACTCGCTCCTTGCTTTCTCTTCTCACAGGCATTTGAATACACTTGTGGTGCCCGCTCCCAGCCATCCTGAAGCCAATTCTGTAACACAGGAATGATTGGCCTCTTCTCCCACAGACTAAGAGCCAGGACTGAAAGGTGCTGCTGAACCTCTTCTGCAAACAGTAAGCTTTGCAACAGCGCCACCTACATTGCAGTCACTCCTTGCTTTCTCTTCCCACAGCCATTTGAATACACCTGTGGTGCCCGTACTCACCTGTCCTGAAGCCGACTTTGTAGCGCAAGAATTATTGACCTCTGCTTCCACATAAGAAAAGCCAGGACTGAAAAGTGCTGCTGGACCTCTTCTGCAAACAGTAAGCTTTGCAACAGCGCCACCTACATTGCAGTCACTCCTTACTTTCTGTTCCCACAGCCATTTGAATACACCTGTGGTGCCCGCTCCCAGTCATCCTGAAGCCGAGTATGTAGAGCAAGAATTATTGGCATCTGCTCCCACAGACGAAGAGCCAGGACTGAAAGGTGCTGCTGGACCTCTTCTGCAAACAGTAAGCTTTGCAACAGCGCCACCTACATTGCACTCGCTCCTTGCTTTCTCTTCTCACAGGCATTTGAATACAGCTGTGGTGCCCGCTCCCTGCCATTCAGAGGCTGAGTATGTAGCGCACGAATAATTGTCCTCTGCTCCCACAGATGAAGAGCCAGGACTGAAAGGTGCTGCTGGACCTCTTCTGCAAACAGTAAGCTTTGCAACAGCAGCCACCTACATTGCAGTCACTCCTTGCTTTCTCTTCCCACAGCCATTTGAATACACCTGTGGTGCCCGTACTCACCCGTCCTGAAGCCGAGTATGTAGCGCAAGAATTATTGACCTCTGCTTCTACATAAGAAGAGCCAGGACTGAAAGGTGCTGCTGGATCTCTTCTGCAAACAGTAAGCTTTGCAACAGCGCCACCTACATTGCACTCGCTCCTTGCTTTCTCTTCTCACAGGCATTTGAATACAGCTGTGGTGCCCGCTAACTGCCATTCAGAGGCTGAGTATGTAGCGCACGAATTATTATCCTCTGCTCCCACAGATGAAGAGCCAGGACTGAAAAGTGCTGCTGGACCTCTTCTGCAAACAGTAAGCTTTGCAACAGCGCCACCTACATTGCAGTCACTCCTTGCTTTCTCTTCTCCACAGCATTTGAATACAGCTGTGGTGCCCGCTCTCAGCCGCCCTGAAGCCGACTTTGTAGCGCAAGGAATTATTGGCATCTGCTCCCACAGACGAAGAGCCAGGACTGAAAGGTGCTGCTGGACCTCTTCTGCAAACAGTAAGCTTTGCAACAGTGCCACCTACATTGAACTCACTCCTTGCTTTCTCTTCCCACAGCCATTTGAATACACCTGTGGTGCCCGTACTCACCCGTCCTGAAGCCGAGTATGTAGCGCAAGAATTATTGACCTCTGCTTCCACATAAGAAAAGCCAGGACTGAAAAGTGCTGCTGGACCTCTTCTGCAAACAGTAAGCTTTGCAACAGCGCCACCTACATTGCAGTCACTCCTTACTTTCTCTTCCCACAGCCATTTGAATACACCTGTGGTGCCCGCTCCCAGTCATCCTGAAGCCGAGTATGTAGAGCAAGAATTATTGGCATCTGCTCCCACAGACGAAGAGCCAGGACTGAAAGGTGCTGCTGGACCTCTTCTGCAAACAGTAAGCTTTGCAACAGCGCCACCTACATTGCACTCGCTCCTTGCTTTCTCTTCTCACAGGCATTTGAATACAGCTGTGGTGCCCGCTCCCTGCCATTCAGAGGCTGAGTATGTAGCGCACGAATAATTGTCCTCTGCTCCCACAGATGAAGAGCCAGGACTGAAAGGTGCTGCTGGACCTCTTCTGCAAACAGTAAGCTTTGCAACAGCGCCACCTACATTGCAGTCACTCCTTGCTTTCTCTTCCCACAGCCATTTGAATACACCTGTGGTGCCCGTACTCACCCGTCCTGAAGCCGAGTATGTAGCGCAAGAATTATTGACCTCTGCTTCCACATAAGAAGAGCCAGGACTGAAAGGTGCTGCTGGACCTCTTCTGCAAACAGTAAGCTTTGCAACAGCGCCACCTACATTGCACTCGCTCCTTGCTTTCTCTTCTCACAGCATTTGAATACAGCTGTGGTGCCCGCTCTGCCATTCAGAGCTGAGTATGTAGCGCAAGAATTATTGACCTCTGCTCCACAGATGAAGAGCCAGGACTGAAAGGTGCTGCTGGACCTCTTCTGCAAACAGTAAGCTTTGCAACAGCGCCACCTACATTGCACTCGCTCCTTGCTTTCTTCTCACAGGCATTTGAATACAGCTGTGGTGCCCTCTCAGCCGTCCTGAAGCCGAGTATGTAGCGCAAGAATTATTGATCTGCTCCCACAGAGAAGAGCCAGGACTGAAAGGTGCTGCTGGACCTCTTCTGCAAACAGTAAGCTTTGCAACAGCGCCACCTACATTGCACTCACTCCTTGCTTTCTCTTCCACAGCCATTTGAATACACCTGTGGTGCCCGCCCCGTCCTGAAGCCGAGTATGTAGCGCAAGAATTATTGACCTCTGCTCCACATAAGAAGAGCCAGGACTGAAAGGTGCTGCTGGACCTCTTCTGCAAACAGTAAGCTTTGCAACAGCGCCACCTACATTGCACTCCTTGCTTTCTCTTCTCACAGCATTTGAATACAGCTGTGGTGCCCGCTCCAGCCGTCCTGAAGCCGAGTATGTAGCGCAAGAATTATTGACCTCTGCTCCCAGACATAAGAGCCAGGACTGAAAGGTGCTGCTGGACCTCTTCTGCAAACAGTAAGCTTTGCAACAGCGCCACCTACATTGCACTCGCTCCTTGCTTTCTCTTCTCACAGCATTTGAATACACCTGTGGTGCCCGCTCCCGTCCTGAAGCCGAGTATGTAGCGCAAGAATTATTGACCTCTGCTTCCACATAAGAAAGCCAGGACTGAAAGGTGCTGCTGGACCTCTTCTGCAAACAGTAAGCTTTGCAACAGCGCCACCTACATTGCACACTCCTTGCTTTCTCTTCTCACAGCATTTGAATACACTGTGGTGCCCGCTCCCTGCCTCAGAAGCGAGTATGTAGCGCAAGAATTATTGCCTCTGCCCACAGAGAAGAGCCAGGACTGAAAGGTGCTGCTGGACCTCTTCTGCAAACAGTAAGCTTTGCAACAGCGCCACCTACATTGCACTCGCTCCTTGCTTTCTCTTCTCACAGCATTTGAATACAGCTGTGGTGCCCGCTCACCCGTCTGAGCGAGTATGTAGCGCAAGAATTATTGACCTCTGCTCCACAGAAAGAGCCAGGACTGAAAGGTGCTGCTGGACCTCTTCTGCAAACAGTAAGCTTTGCAACAGCGCCACCTACATTGCACTCGCTCCTTGCTTTCTTTCACAGCCATTTGAATACAGCTGTGGTGCCCGCCCAGCCGTCCTGAAGCGAGTATGTAGCGCAAGAATTATTGACCTCTGCTCCACATAAGAAAGAGCCAGGACTGAAAGGTGCTGCTGGACCTCTTCTGCAAACAGTAAGCTTTGCAACAGCGCCACCTACATTGCACTCGCTCCTTGCTTTCTCTTCTCACAGCATTTGAATACAGCTGTGGTGCCCGCTCCCTGCCTCAGAGCCGAGTATGTAGCGCAAGAATTATTGACCTCTGCTCCACATGAAGAGCCAGGACTGAAAGGTGCTGCTGGACCTCTTCTGCAAACAGTAAGCTTTGCAACAGCGCCACCTACATTGCGCTCCTTGCTTTCTCTTCCACAGCATTTGAATACAGCTGTGGTGCCCGCTCCCTCCTGAAGCGAGTATGTAGCGCAAGAATTATTGACCTCTGCTCCACAGAAAGAGCCAGGACTGAAAGGTGCTGCTGGACCTCTTCTGCAAACAGTAAGCTTTGCAACAGCGCCACCTACATTGCAGTCTCCTTGCTTTCTCTTCCACAGCCATTTGAATACACCTGTGGTGCCCGCTCCAGCCGTCCTGAAGCCGAGTATGTAGCGCAAGAATTATTGATCTGCTTCCACAGAGAAGAGCCAGGACTGAAAGGTGCTGCTGGACCTCTTCTGCAAACAGTAAGCTTTGCAACAGCGCCACCTACATTGCACTCGCTCCTTGCTTTCTCTTCTCACAGCATTTGAATACAGCTGTGGTGCCCGCTCCCAGCCGTCCTGAAGCGAGTATGTAGCGCAAGAAATTTTCCTCTGCTCCACAGATGAAGAGCCAGGACTGAAAGGTGCTGCTGGACCTCTTCTGCAAACAGTAAGCTTTGCAACAGCGCCACCTACATTGCACTCGCTCCTTGCTTTCTCTTCTCACAGCCATTTGAATACCTGTGGTGCCCCTTGCCATTCAGAAGGAGTATGTAGCGCAAGAATTATTGACCTCTGCCCACAGATGAAGAGCCAGGACTGAAAGGTGCTGCTGGACCTCTTCTGCAAACAGTAAGCTTTGCAACAGCGCCACCTACATTGCACTCGCTCCTTGCTTTCTCTTCCACAGCATTTGAATACAGCTGTGGTGCCCGCTCCCGCCTGAAGCCGAGTATGTAGCGCAAGAATTATTGACCTCTGCTCCACAGAAAGAGCCAGGACTGAAAGGTGCTGCTGGACCTCTTCTGCAAACAGTAAGCTTTGCAACAGCGCCACCTACATTGCACTCGCTCCTTGCTTTCTCTTCTCACAGCATTTGAATACACCTGTGGTGCCCGCTCCAGCGTCCTGAAGCCGAGTATGTAGCGCAAGAATTATTGACCTCTGCTCCACATAAGAAGAGCCAGGACTGAAAGGTGCTGCTGGACCTCTTCTGCAAACAGTAAGCTTTGCAACAGCGCCACCTACATTGCACTCGCTCCTTGCTTTCTCTTCTCACAGCATTTGAATACAGCTGTGGTGCCCGCTCCTGCCTCAGAAGCGAGTATGTAGCGCACGAATTATTGACCTCTTCCACAGATGAAGAGCCAGGACTGAAAGGTGCTGCTGGACCTCTTCTGCAAACAGTAAGCTTTGCAACAGCGCCACCTACATTGCAGCTCCTTGCTTTCTCTTCTCACAGCATTTGAATACAGCTGTGGTGCCCGCTCCAGCCGTCCTGAAGCGAGTATGTAGCGCAGAATTATTGACCTCTGCTCCACATAAGAAGAGCCAGGACTGAAAGGTGCTGCTGGACCTCTTCTGCAAACAGTAAGCTTTGCAACAGCGCCACCTACATTGCACTCGCTCCTTGCTTTCTCTTCTCACAGCATTTGAATACAGCTGTGGTGCCCGCTCCCTGCCATTCTGAGGAGTATGTAGCGCAGAATTATTGACCTCTGCTCCACATAAGAGCCAGGACTGAAAGGTGCTGCTGGACCTCTTCTGCAAACAGTAAGCTTTGCAACAGCGCCACCTACATTGCACTCGCTCCTTGCTTTCTCTTCTCACAGGCATTTGAATACAGCTGTGGTGCCCGCTCCAGCCGTCCTGAAGCCGAGTATGTAGCGCAAGAATTATTGACCTCTGCTCCACATAAGAAGAGCCAGGACTGAAAGGTGCTGCTGGACCTCTTCTGCAAACAGTAAGCTTTGCAACAGCGCCACCTACATTGCACTCGCTCCTTGCTTTCTCTTCTCACAGGCATTTGAATACACTGTGGTGCCCGCTCAGCCGTCCTGAAGCCGAGTATGTAGCGCAAGAATTATTGACCTCTGCTTCCACAGATAAGAGCCAGGACTGAAAGGTGCTGCTGGACCTCTTCTGCAAACAGTAAGCTTTGCAACAGCGCCACCTACATTGCACTCCTTGCTTTCTCTTCCACAGGCATTTGAATACACCTGTGGTGCCCGCTCCCGCCGTTAAGCCGAGTATGTAGCGCAGAATTATTGACCTCTGCTCCACATAAGAAGAGCCAGGACTGAAAGGTGCTGCTGGACCTCTTCTGCAAACAGTAAGCTTTGCAACAGCGCCACCTACATTGCACTCACTCCTTGCTTTCTCTTCTCACAGCATTTGAATACAGCTGTGGTGCCCGCTCCTGCCTCAGAAGCCGAGTATGTAGCGCAAGAATTATTGACCTCTGCTCCACAGATGAAGAGCCAGGACTGAAAGGTGCTGCTGGACCTCTTCTGCAAACAGTAAGCTTTGCAACAGCGCCACCTACATTGCACTCGCTCCTTGCTTTCTCTTCTCACAGCATTTGAATACAGCTGTGGTGCCCGCTCAGCCGTCCTGAAGCGAGTATGTAGCGCAAGAATTATTGACCTCTGCTCCACAGAGAAGAGCCAGGACTGAAAGGTGCTGCTGGACCTCTTCTGCAAACAGTAAGCTTTGCAACAGCGCCACCTACATTGCACTCGCTCCTTGCTTTCTCTTCTCACAGCATTTGAATACAGCTGTGGTGCCCGCTCAGCCGTCTGAAGCCGAGTATGTAGCGCAAGAATTATTGACCTCTGCTCCACATAAGAAGAGCCAGGACTGAAAGGTGCTGCTGGACCTCTTCTGCAAACAGTAAGCTTTGCAACAGCGCCACCTACATTGCACTCGCTCCTTGCTTTCTTTCACAGCATTTGAATACACCTGTGGTGCCCGCTCCCGTCCTGAAGCCGAGTATGTAGCGCAAGAATTATTGACCTCTGCTCCACATAAGAAAGAGCCAGGACTGAAAGGTGCTGCTGGACCTCTTCTGCAAACAGTAAGCTTTGCAACAGCGCCACCTACATTGCACTCGCTCCTTGCTTTCTCTTCTCACAGCATTTGAATACAGCTGTGGTGCCCGCTCCCAGCATCCTGAAGCCGAGTATGTAGCGCAAGAATTATTGACCTCTGCTCCCACAGAGAAGAGCCAGGACTGAAAGGTGCTGCTGGACCTCTTCTGCAAACAGTAAGCTTTGCAACAGCGCCACCTACATTGCACTCGCTTGCTTTCTCTTCTCACAGCCATTTGAATACACTGTGGTGCCCGCTCCAGCCGTCCTGAAGCCGAGTATGTAGCACAGAATATTTCCTCTGCTCCACAGAAGAGCCAGGACTGAAAGGTGCTGCTGGACCTCTTCTGCAAACAGTAAGCTTTGCAACAGCGCCACCTACATTGCACTCGCTCCTTGCTTTCTCTTCTCACAGGCATTTGAATACAGCTGTGGTGCCCGCTCCCTGCCATTCAGAGCGAGTATGTAGCGCAAGAATTATTGTCTCTGCCCACAGATGAAGAGCCAGGACTGAAAGGTGCTGCTGGACCTCTTCTGCAAACAGTAAGCTTTGCAACAGCGCCACCTACATTGCACTCGCTCCTTGCTTCTCTTCTCACAGCATTTGAATACAGCTGTGGTGCCCGCTCCCGTCCTGAAGCGAGTATGTAGCGCAAGAATTATTGACCTCTGCTCCACATAAGAAGAGCCAGGACTGAAAGGTGCTGCTGGACCTCTTCTGCAAACAGTAAGCTTTGCAACAGCGCCACCTACATTGCACTCGCTCCTTGCTTTCTCTTCTCACAGCATTTGAATACAGCTGTGGTGCCCGCTCCAGCCGTCTGAAGCCGAGTATGTAGCGCAAGAATTATTGCCTCTGCTCCACAGAAAGAGCCAGGACTGAAAGTGCTGCTGGACCTCTTCTGCAAACAGTAAGCTTTGCAACAGCGCCACCTACATTGCACTCGCTCCTTGCTTTCTCTTCTCACAGCATTTGAATACAGCTGTGGTGCCCGCCCTGCCATTCAGAGCTGAGTATGTAGCGCAAGAATTATTGTCCTCTGCTCCACAGATAAGAGCCAGGACTGAAAGGTGCTGCTGGACCTCTTCTGCAAACAGTAAGCTTTGCAACAGCGCCACCTACATTGCACTCGCTCCTTGCTTTCTCTTCTCACAGCATTTGAATACAGCTGTGGTGCCCGCTCAGCCGTCCTGAAGCGAGTATGTAGCGCAAGAATTATTGACCTCTGCTCCACAGAAAGAGCCAGGACTGAAAGGTGCTGCTGGACCTCTTCTGCAAACAGTAAGCTTTGCAACAGCGCCACCTACATTGCACTGCTCCTTGCTTTCTCTTCTCACAGCATTTGAATACAGCTGTGGTGCCGCTCCCTGTCAGAGCGAGTATGTAGCGCAAGAATTATTGACCTCTGCTCCACAGATGAAGAGCCAGGACTGAAAGGTGCTGCTGGACCTCTTCTGCAAACAGTAAGCTTTGCAACAGCGCCACCTACATTGCACTCACTCCTTGCTTTCTCTTCCACAGGCATTTGAATACAGCTGTGGTGCCCGCTCCAGCCGTCCTGAAGCCGAGTATGTAGCGCAAGAATTATTGACCTCTGCTCCACATAAGAAGAGCCAGGACTGAAAGGTGCTGCTGGACCTCTTCTGCAAACAGTAAGCTTTGCAACAGCGCCACCTACATTGCACTCGCTCCTTGCTTTCTCTTTCACAGCATTTGAATACAGCTGTGGTGCCCGCTCAGCCGTCCTGAAGCCGAGTATGTAGCGCAAGAATTATTGACCTCTGCTCCACAGATGAAGAGCCAGGACTGAAAGGTGCTGCTGGACCTCTTCTGCAAACAGTAAGCTTTGCAACAGCGCCACCTACATTGCACTCGCTCCTTGCTTTCTCTTCCACAGCATTTGAATACACCTGTGGTGCCCGCTCAGCCGTCCTGAAGCCGAGTATGTAGCGCAAGAATTATTGACCTCTGCTCCCATAAGAAAGAGCCAGGACTGAAAGGTGCTGCTGGACCTCTTCTGCAAACAGTAAGCTTTGCAACAGCGCCACCTACATTGCACTCGCTCCTTGCTTTCTCTTCTCACAGCATTTGAATACAGCTGTGGTGCCCGCTCCTGCCATTCAGAGCTGAGTATGTAGCGCAGAATTATTGACCTCTGCTCCAAGAGAAGAGCCAGGACTGAAAGGTGCTGCTGGACCTCTTCTGCAAACAGTAAGCTTTGCAACAGCGCCACCTACATTGCACTCGCTCCTTGCTTTCTCTTCTCACAGGCATTTGAATACAGCTGTGGTGCCCGCTCTCAGCCGTCTGAAGCGAGTATGTAGCGCAAGAATTATTGACCTCTGCTCCACAGATGAAGAGCCAGGACTGAAAGGTGCTGCTGGACCTCTTCTGCAAACAGTAAGCTTTGCAACAGCGCCACCTACATTGCACTCGCTCCTTGCTTTCTCTTCCACAGCATTTGAACACTGTGGTGCCCGCTCTCAGCCGTCCTGAAGCCGAGTATGTAGCGCAAGAATTATTGACCTCTGCTCCACATAGAAGAGCCAGGACTGAAAGGTGCTGCTGGACCTCTTCTGCAAACAGTAAGCTTTGCAACAGCGCCACCTACATTGCACTCGCTCCTTGCTTTCTCTTCTCACAGCCATTTGAATACAGCTGTGGTGCCCGCTCCCTGCCTCAGAGCGAGTATGTAGCGCAGAATTATTCCTCTGCCCACAGATGAAGAGCCAGGACTGAAAGGTGCTGCTGGACCTCTTCTGCAAACAGTAAGCTTTGCAACAGCGCCACCTACATTGCACTCGCTCCTTGCTTTCTCTTCTCACAGCATTTGAATACAGCTGTGGTGCCCGCTCCCTCCAGAGAGAGTATGTAGCGCAAGAATTATTGACCTCTGCTCCACAAGAAGAGCCAGGACTGAAAGGTGCTGCTGGACCTCTTCTGCAAACAGTAAGCTTTGCAACAGCGCCACCTACATTGCACTCGCTCCTTGCTTTCTCTTCTCACAGCATTTGAATACAGCTGTGGTGCCCGCTCCTGCCTCAGAGTGAGTATGTAGCGCAAGAATTATTGACCTCTGCTCCACAGATGAAGAGCCAGGACTGAAAGGTGCTGCTGGACCTCTTCTGCAAACAGTAAGCTTTGCAACAGCGCCACCTACATTGCACTCGCTCCTTGCTTTCTCTTCTCACAGCATTTGAATACAGCTGTGGTGCCCGCTCACGTCCTGAAGCGAGTATGTAGCGCAAGAATTATTGACCTCTGCTTCCACAGAAAGAGCCAGGACTGAAAGGTGCTGCTGGACCTCTTCTGCAAACAGTAAGCTTTGCAACAGCGCCACCTACATTGCACTCGCTCCTTGCTTTCTCTTCTCACAGCATTTGAATACAGCTGTGGTGCCGCTCCCAGCCGTCCTGAAGCGAGTATGTAGCGCAAGAATTATTGACCTCTGCTTCCACATAAGAAGAGCCAGGACTGAAAGGTGCTGCTGGACCTCTTCTGCAAACAGTAAGCTTTGCAACAGCGCCACCTACATTGCACTCGCTCCTTGCTTTCTCTTCTCACAGGCATTTGAATACAGCTGTGGTGCCCGCTCAGCCGTCCTGAAGCGAGTATGTAGCGCAAGAATTATTGACCTCTGCTCCCACAGATGAAGAGCCAGGACTGAAAGGTGCTGCTGGACCTCTTCTGCAAACAGTAAGCTTTGCAACAGCGCCACCTACATTGCACTCTCCTTGCTTTCTCTTCTCACAGGCATTTGAATACAGCTGTGGTGCCCGCTCACCCGTCCTGAAGCCGAGTATGTAGCGCAAGAATTATTGACCTCTGCTTCCACATAAGAAGAGCCAGGACTGAAAGGTGCTGCTGGACCTCTTCTGCAAACAGTAAGCTTTGCAACAGCGCCACCTACATTGCACTCGCTCCTTGCTTTCTCTTCTCACAGCATTTGAATACAGCTGTGGTGCCCGCTCCCTGCCTCAGAGCGAGTATGTAGCGCAGAATTATTGACCTCTGCTCCACAGATGAAGAGCCAGGACTGAAAGGTGCTGCTGGACCTCTTCTGCAAACAGTAAGCTTTGCAACAGCGCCACCTACATTGCACTCGCTCCTTGCTTTCTCTTCCACAGCATTTGAATACCTGTGGTGCCCGTCCACCCGTCTGAAGCGAGTATGTAGCGCAAGAATTATTGACCTCTGCTACAATAAGAAGAGCCAGGACTGAAAGGTGCTGCTGGACCTCTTCTGCAAACAGTAAGCTTTGCAACAGCGCCACCTACATTGCACTCGCTCCTTGCTTTCTCTTCTCACAGCATTTGAATACAGCTGTGGTGCCCGCTCCCTGCCTCAGAGCGAGTATGTAGCGCAAGAATTATTGACCTCTGCTCCCACAGATGAAGAGCCAGGACTGAAAGGTGCTGCTGGACCTCTTCTGCAAACAGTAAGCTTTGCAACAGCGCCACCTACATTGCACTCACTCCTTGCTTTCTCTTCTCACAGCATTTGAATACAGCTGTGGTGCCCGCTCCTGCCGTCTGAAGCGAGTATGTAGCGCAAGAATTATTGACCTCTGCTCCACATAAGAAGAGCCAGGACTGAAAGGTGCTGCTGGACCTCTTCTGCAAACAGTAAGCTTTGCAACAGCGCCACCTACATTGCACTCGCTCCTTGCTTTCTCTTCTCACAGCCATTTGAATACACCTGTGGTGCCCGCTCCTGCCTCAGAAGCCGAGTATGTAGCGCAAGAATTATTGACCTCTGCTCCACAGAGAAGAGCCAGGACTGAAAGGTGCTGCTGGACCTCTTCTGCAAACAGTAAGCTTTGCAACAGCGCCACCTACATTGCACTCGCTCCTTGCTTTCTCTTCTCACAGCATTTGAATACAGCTGTGGTGCCCGCTCCCTCCTGAAGCGAGTATGTAGCGCAAGAATTATTGACCTCTGCTCCCACAAGAAGAGCCAGGACTGAAAGGTGCTGCTGGACCTCTTCTGCAAACAGTAAGCTTTGCAACAGCGCCACCTACATTGCACTCGCTCCTTGCTTTCTCTTCCACAGGCATTTGAATACAGCTGTGGTGCCCGCTCCTGCCATTCAACGAGTATGTAGCGCAGAATTATTGCTCTGCCCACAGAGAAGAGCCAGGACTGAAAGGTGCTGCTGGACCTCTTCTGCAAACAGTAAGCTTTGCAACAGCGCCACCTACATTGCACTCTCCTTGCTTTCTCTTCCACAGCATTTGAATACAGCTGTGGTGCCCGCTCAGCCGTCTGAAGCGAGTATGTAGCGCAAGAATTATTGACCTCTGCTTCCACAGATGAAGAGCCAGGACTGAAAGGTGCTGCTGGACCTCTTCTGCAAACAGTAAGCTTTGCAACAGCGCCACCTACATTGCACTCGCTCCTTGCTTTCTCTTCACAGCATTTGAATACAGCTGTGGTGCCCGCTCTCAGCCGTCCTGAAGCCGAGTATGTAGCGCAAGAATTATTGACCTCTGCTCCACATAAGAAGAGCCAGGACTGAAAGGTGCTGCTGGACCTCTTCTGCAAACAGTAAGCTTTGCAACAGCGCCACCTACATTGCACTCGCTCCTTGCTTTCTCTTCCACAGCATTTGAATACACCTGTGGTGCCCGCTCACCGTCCTGAAGCGAGTATGTAGCGCAAGAATTATTGACCTCTGCTCCACATAAGAAGAGCCAGGACTGAAAGGTGCTGCTGGACCTCTTCTGCAAACAGTAAGCTTTGCAACAGCGCCACCTACATTGCACTCGCTCCTTGCTTTCTCTTCTCACAGGCATTTGAATACAGCTGTGGTGCCCGCTCCCTGCCATTGAGCGAGTATGTAGCACGAATTATTGACCTCTGCTCCCACAGATGAAGAGCCAGGACTGAAAGGTGCTGCTGGACCTCTTCTGCAAACAGTAAGCTTTGCAACAGCGCCACCTACATTGCAGCTCCTTGCTTTCTCTTCTCACAGCATTTGAATACAGCTGTGGTGCCCGCTCCCGCCTGAAGCCGAGTATGTAGCGCAAGAATTATTGCTCTGCTCCACAGAGAAGAGCCAGGACTGAAAGGTGCTGCTGGACCTCTTCTGCAAACAGTAAGCTTTGCAACAGCGCCACCTACATTGCACTCACTCCTTGCTTTCTCTTCCCACAGCCATTTGAATACACCTGTGGTGCCCGCTCACCGTCCTGAAGCCGAGTATGTAGCGCAAGAATTATTGACCTCTGCTTCCACATAGAAAGAGCCAGGACTGAAAGGTGCTGCTGGACCTCTTCTGCAAACAGTAAGCTTTGCAACAGCGCCACCTACATTGCACTCGCTCCTTGCTTTCTCTTCTCACAGGCATTTGAATACAGCTGTGGTGCCCGCTCCTGCCATCAGAGCGAGTATGTAGCGCAAGAATTATTCCTCTGCTCCACAGAGAAGAGCCAGGACTGAAAGGTGCTGCTGGACCTCTTCTGCAAACAGTAAGCTTTGCAACAGCGCCACCTACATTGCACTCGCTCCTTGCTTTCTTCTCACAGGCATTTGAATACACCTGTGGTGCCCGCTCAGCCGTCCTGAAGCGAGTATGTAGCGCAAGAATTATTGACCTCTGCCACAGATGAAGAGCCAGGACTGAAAGGTGCTGCTGGACCTCTTCTGCAAACAGTAAGCTTTGCAACAGCGCCACCTACATTGCACTCGCTCCTTGCTTTCTCTTCCACAGCATTTGAATACAGCTGTGGTGCCCGCTCAGCCGTCCTGAAGCGAGTATGTAGCGCAAGAATTATTGACCTCTGCTTCCACATAAGAAGAGCCAGGACTGAAAGGTGCTGCTGGACCTCTTCTGCAAACAGTAAGCTTTGCAACAGCGCCACCTACATTGCACTCGCTCCTTGCTTTCTCTTCCACAGCCATTTGAATACAGCTGTGGTGCCCGCTCCTGCCATTCAGAAGCGAGTATGTAGCGCAAGAATTATTGACCTCTGCCCACAGATGAAGAGCCAGGACTGAAAGGTGCTGCTGGACCTCTTCTGCAAACAGTAAGCTTTGCAACAGCGCCACCTACATTGCAGCATCCTTGCTTTCTCTTCCACAGCCATTTGAATACAGCTGTGGTGCCCGCTCACCCGTCCTGAACGAGTATGTAGCGCAAGAATTATGACCTCTGCTTCCACATAAGAAGAGCCAGGACTGAAAGGTGCTGCTGGACCTCTTCTGCAAACAGTAAGCTTTGCAACAGCGCCACCTACATTGCACTCGCTCCTTGCTTTCTCTTCTCACAGGCATTTGAATACAGCTGTGGTGCCCGCTCCCTGCCATTCAGAGGCTGAGTATGTAGCGCACGAATTATTGTCCTCTGCTCCCACAGATGAAGAGCCAGGACTGAAAGGTGCTGCTGGACCTCTTCTGCAAACAGTAAGCTTTGCAACAGCGCCACCTACATTGCACTCGCTCCTTGCTTTCTCTTCCACAGCATTTGAATACAGCTGTGGTGCCCGCTCAGCCGCCTGAAGCCGAGTATGTAGCGCAAGAATTATTGTCTGCTCCACAGAAGAGCCAGGACTGAAAGGTGCTGCTGGACCTCTTCTGCAAACAGTAAGCTTTGCAACAGCGCCACCTACATTGCACTCGCTCCTGCTTCTTTCCCACAGCCATTGAATACAGCTGTGGTGCCCGCTCACCGTCCTGAAGCCGAGTATGTAGCGCAAGAATTATTGACCTCTGCTTCCACATAAGAAAGAGCCAGGACTGAAAGGTGCTGCTGGACCTCTTCTGCAAACAGTAAGCTTTGCAACAGCGCCACCTACATTGCACTCCTTGCTTTCTCTTCTCACAGCATTTGAATACAGCTGTGGTGCCCGCTCCTGCATTAGAGCGAGTATGTAGCGCAAGAATTATTGACCTCTGCTCCCACATGAAGAGCCAGGACTGAAAGGTGCTGCTGGACCTCTTCTGCAAACAGTAAGCTTTGCAACAGCGCCACCTACATTGCACTGCTCCTTGCTTTCTCTTCTACAGGCATTTGAATACAGCTGTGGTGCCCGCTCCAGCCGCCTGAAGCGTATGTAGCGCAAGAATTATTGACCTCTGCTTCCACAGATGAAGAGCCAGGACTGAAAGGTGCTGCTGGACCTCTTCTGCAAACAGTAAGCTTTGCAACAGCGCCACCTACATTGCACTCGCTCCTTGCTTTCTCTTCCACAGCCATTTGAATACACCTGTGGTGCCCGCTCCCAGCCGTCTGAAGCCGAGTATGTAGCGCAAGAATTATTGACCTCTGCTCCACAAGAAGAGCCAGGACTGAAAGGTGCTGCTGGACCTCTTCTGCAAACAGTAAGCTTTGCAACAGCGCACCTACATTGCACTCGCTCCTTGCTTTCTCTTCTCACAGCATTTGAATACAGCTGTGGTGCCCGCTCCTGCCTCAGAGCCGAGTATGTAGCGCAGAATATTTGACCTCTGCTTCCCAAGATGAAGAGCCAGGACTGAAAGGTGCTGCTGGACCTCTTCTGCAAACAGTAAGCTTTGCAACAGCGCCACCTACATTGCAGTCACTCCTTGCTTTCTCTTCCACAGCCATTTGAATACACCTGTGGTGCCGTCTCACCGTCTGAAGCGAGTATGTAGCGCAAGAATTATTGACCTCTGCTTCCACATAAGAAGAGCAGGACTGAAAGTGCTGCTGGACCTCTTCTGCAAACAGTAAGCTTTGCAACAGCGCCACCTACATTGCACTCGCTTGCTTTCTCTTCTCACAGGCATTTGAATACAGCTGTGGTGCCGCTCCCTGCCATTCAGAGGCTGAGTATGTAGCGCAAGAATATTGCCTCTGCTCCCACAGAGAAGAGCCAGGACTGAAAGGTGCTGCTGGACCTCTTCTGCAAACAGTAAGCTTTGCAACAGCGCCACCTACATTGCAGTCACTCCTTGCTTTCTCTTCCACAGCATTTGAATACACCTGTGGTGCCCGCTCACGTCCTGAAGCCGAGTATGTAGCGCAAGAATTATGACCTCTGCTCCACAAGAAGAGCCAGGACTGAAAGGTGCTGCTGGACCTCTTCTGCAAACAGTAAGCTTTGCAACAGCGCCACCTACATTGCACTCGCTCCTTGCTTCTCTTCCTACAGGCATTGAATACAGCTGTGGTGCCCGCCCTGCCATCAGAGGCGAGTATGTAGCGCACGAATAGACTCTGCTCCCACAGAGAAGAGCCAGGACTGAAAGTGCTGCTGGACCTTCTGCAAACAGTAAGCTTTGCAACAGCGCCACCTACATGCACTCACTCCTGTTCTCTTCTCACAGGCATTGAATACAGCTGTGGTGCCGCTCCCGCCAAGCAGAGTATGTAGCACGAATATTCCTCTGCCACAGATGAAGAGCCAGGACTGAAAGGGTGCTGCTGGACCTCTTCTGCAAACAGTAAGCTTTGCAACAGCGCCACCTACATTGCACTCGCTCCTTGCTTTCTCTTCTCACAGCCATTTGAATACAGCTGTGGTGCCGCTCCAGCCATTCAAGGCCGAGTAGTAGCGCAAGAATTTTGCCCTCTGCTCCAAAGAGAAGACAGGACTGAAAGGTGCTGCTGGACTCTTCTGCAAACAGTAAGCTTTGCAACAGCGCCACCTACATTGCAGTCACTCTTGCTTTCTCTTCCACAGCCATTTGA